>JBAMIG010016501.1:0-12097 GCA_037177335.1 Kiunga ballochi | reverse complement strand
CACACCTTATAACCCTGTTCTGAGGTGCGTCTTCAGAGCGACTCATTTTGGTGCCGTCTCTTTAAATGTGAATGAGGTATGTTTAGCCCCGCCCCCTTCGTGTCACAGGAAGATCAACTCGACCCTGTTCCGCCATGTTTGTAGCTTGATAGCAGTGATATGCTAATCTCCCGGCAGAGAAACTTTATATTGATAAGTTTACTATAAATGTCAATGTATCAGATTTACCACTTTGATTACCTGGACGTCCACGACCTTATTAGGCAGACCCATAGCAAATACTGTGATGTAATAGATAAAAACATAATAGAGAGTAGAGGAAATAAACAGACTAAAAAATATGAAAAAAGAAATATATATGTGCAGCATCAGGAGGGAATAAATGTACATTTTCTGCATTCCTAAACACAAAAACATGTATTTAAGGGTTAAAAGTGCATTTTGCATAAAAGTCCCCTTTAGCTTGAATTGTTTGCAGAATCGTGCAGACAGAAAAAAGAGCAGCTAACATAGCTCATGCCTTTTTTCACTTTTTTCCTCCCAACCACTTCAGAGACGGACCATGTTCTCCCCGTGTTAGCGTGGGTTCTCTCTGGATACTCCGGCTTCGTCCCACAGTCCAAAGACATGCACCTTGGGGTTCTTCTTCTCTATTTGTTTTCTAAAGAAGCTGCGCGATCCCCACCTAAGCGACTGACGACATTCATGCATGCAAAATTTTGTCCTCAATCACGTGGCCATGCATGGGGAGGCTTACAATGCAAAAAAGCTGAAAAATGTTTCGTCGCCGTCGCATGGCGTACCAACCAATCAGAAAGCGTTTTGTTTTCTTATCAGGTAGGGCGTGAATATTTATAGATCGGTTCTGATGTCTCTCATGCAATGATGGTATTCAATATGTTTGTTTGTTTTTGTTTTTATGTTTTTAAAAAGGATGAAGATAGGGTTGTCAATCTCTTCTGTATTAGAGCAAATTGTAATGACTCTTAGTCCTTATTGGTCACATCTCACAATGAAAAGGCAGCAGCCATGATGTTAAATAAACTGGTATTGACATGCCACACGTTAGTACATGAAAGTGGGATAAAAAGTGGTGCTGACAAAATCTAAAAGAGATGTTCAGGTAAAAAAAAAAAGTTATTTATCAGAAGAATAACTTTAATGTTCTTTTGCATGTAGTTTTGTAGGAACCCAATAGTTTATCTAAAAATCAGACTGTTAACATGTTAGATTTGTCACTGGTGACATGGTTTCACCTGCAGAAAGTTTGTATTAAAATGTGCTCGGCATTCAAAAATACTGCAGAACTAAGTGAAAAGATGGAGTGGACCCCCCCCCTCCCACAAACACACACACACACACACACACACACACGTACATCCTTACTGTCACTGACTTTAAAAAGCCCCGCTGTAAAGTTTGCCTCTCTCAACCAAACGTGTCACCCGTAAGAGCCAGCTGGCAACAGCTACAGGTGCTGAAATGGTGCCAACCACACACACACATACACATACACACACACACACACACACACACGGTGGCACTTTGCAGTCTGTGGCGTGGTACACTATCCCGTTTTCAATGACTGGCCTCTCAGTGACACTCAAATGAACAAAGATCAACTTGTGCTGAGAAATTCTTTCCTGCTCGTCACATTTTTTAAAAAAGAAAAAGAAAATAAAAAATCCTGCCAAATTCAAGCTGTTCACCCTCCAGCATGTTGTCTGTGTCCAAAACTGTTATGCAAACCAGATCACTGTTTTACAACTACTTAACCCCTTATGGCCTGATGTTGCATATTTGACACTGTTTTGAGACATTTTGCATCACCTTATTGAAAACCTTGTTACCATATCATACCTGTCTCCTGCACCCTGATGAATACCAGAAGGCGGCATGTTACAGGATAATAATTTTGATTTATTCTTTGGTAATGAATAGTAAATATATGGAAGAATAAAACATGTTTTTTATAAACATTTTGTTAAAAATGGGATGTTCTTAATTCAGGCCTTTACTGGGTTAAAGGGATGCAGTATAACTTTTAACCCAAACACCCATCTATAATGATTGATTATGGATGATTTCTGGGGTATACAGTGTTTGACACGTGTTGGGGTCCCTTCTTTAGTAATCATACAGCGTAACTTTGCAGGCTCTGTCTCTCATGCGATCATGTGACCTGGAACATTTTATTTTATGCCCCCCCTTTTATAAATGTCTTGGTTTGAGTTTGGTTTCCTGTTTTACTTTTGTACTGTTCCAGTTTAAGTTTCATTTGTTATTTTTAGCATCCTTATTTCCGGTAAAATAGTTTCACCTGGTTTTAATTAGATCATGAAATCTACCTGTGTCTTGTTTCAGTTTGTATATATTGTGTATTCAGTTTGTCCTTACTGGTTCATTTGTCGTCTTCCTCCTCTGTTTAGCGCCCTTATTTAGTATGTATGTTTAAATAACTCCTGGATTAAAATCAAGTCATTTAGCAATCTATCTGCTTCCTGCCTGCATTTGGGTCCACACCTTTGTACCACTCACCCTGTCATGACTAACAATAAACCCAGGGTCTCTGCTAACAAATGTTTGTCTTGACTGAACAAAGTAAGAAGGTGAAAATGGAGTCAGAAGAAGCCAGAAAGAGAAACTGGGAATGGGATTGCTTCATAGAGTCAAATAATTTGCTGGTTGGAATCTGACGACTGAATAGTGTGGATGTGGATGTTACACCCATTCTCTCTTTGCTTTGGTAGTTAGACTGGTAAGTTTGCTATGTCTGATGTGCAAACATACCAATATTTGATTTCACATTTTCCAGCCAGCATTAAATAAAAACATTGGCAGTAAGTTTCTTTTGAGCTGCAGAATGTTGCAGTCTACATCTCTGTGTTTAGTTGCTGTTTAGTAGAAGCTAAAGGCGGCTAGTTGTAACTAATCAGTTACAGACCAACTCTAACGTGAATCCCAAAACATTTTAGCAATTTGGTCTGGTTTGAATGCAAGAAAGGCCTTTCCTATGATTCATGTCAATTTTAAAGAAGTAAAAGAAAAGATTAGCAATCAGTTTGGTTTAGTTTTCTGGTTTTCATAAGCTAATAGGAGGCAAGTCTACTGTACACAGAAAGAGACAGTGTCGTTTAACCTGTGGGAAATCACAGGTTTAGCGCCCCCAGTAGCCAAAAGTTACACAGTATCCTGTTAACTAACATTTACAGCCACATTTCAGTATACTGGCAGATTTTCCCACTGAGGAGCAGCCTTGACAACAGCTACTTTTGCATAATGTACGTTCTCTGAGCTCTGTTCCTGACTCTTGTCATCTCTTGCTCTGTCTCTTTCTCTTTCTTTTCCATGCTTTCTCTCATAACGTTTTCAATGATTTCTTTGAGTCAGCCTTGGCACATGTATAAACAACCAGTATGATGACCTCCAGTCGGTGGTGCTGTAAAGGATGGTGCCTCAGGATGCTGTTGGCCAACAAGAACTCCAGGAATGTACATAACATGTCACTGTATCATCAAAACAAGTCAGATGCAAAGTTGTAAACTTTGCTTTAATACTTATGAGATAATAGGCCTTTTCTCCTACATAGTGCACAACTATAGCAGTAGGGTTCACAAGCAGGGATGCACAATATTTATCGTACTGTTCAAGTATTGGCCAATTTGTGATATTTGTTTTCTTTTATCAGTTCAATAAGTACATTTTCTTGATAAAAAAAATTCCTAGTAATATATTAAAACTTGGGATTATTTTATTCAGGTAACGCAGCCCTGAAGCAGGCCAAGATGGGGATGAAGCGAAGGTCATGCGCACCTTACTAGCAGGACCCAGACTTGGCCCTGTCACCGCCTGACTAATAATGAGCAGTACGTTTGCATTATAGCAGGAGATAAAACAACATTTCTGGGAATTCCAAGAGGATGGGGGAAGATTTCAAGTTTTTAAACAACAAATCTAATAACTTGCCTGAAAAATCATCATAGCAGTGAAGCAATAAGGAAAAAAAAACCGCTATAGCAGCTAGCGGTAGCAACTAACAGTAGCAGCTAGCAGTAGCTGCTAGCAGTAGCAGCTAGTGGTGCTAAAGCTCAAACAATAACACAGAGCGTTGATGTATTCATTCATAACGCTGTAAAAACCTTTCAAGAGACAGCAAAAAGGTTACAGATTTACTTAATTTTTGAGGATGCACTTTATTTTATATATTTGATTACATTTTGTAATTGAGGCTGACACAGTATGTCAGTACATACTGTATAATGATACATTTTAACACAGGTACCTTTGGGGATAAGTCGTACATCTGTTACAGAATTTTTAAAGGATCCACTTTGCTGATTAAATTGCCCCATTTTTTTGCTATAACATAAAAAAATAAACATTTGAAGAGCCAAAACTTTTTCTTATGTTACAGATGGGCTACATCAGAGCTACTTAAATATTACTCTTCCATAACTGCATCCAGCACAAACTGCAGATTATAGTAAACATAATTGGTAATATCAGTAACTTATCGTTTTTGGTCGAAACAATAAAAAAAATTGGTATCGGTTGAAATTTTTCCTTATCGTGCATCACTATTCACAAGATATTCTTTTATTTGCTGACTTTCTTGTGGGAAGATGCACTTTGGGGAGCACCTTGTCAATAATTAGGCTAACTCTGAACAACTTTTGGAATTCCATCATAACATTTCCACACAAATGAGTCTTGATGAGGCTTCAGAATTAAGTTAATCTGATTTTTCTGAGCAGTCATTGTCAAGCACCACAATAAATTCTAAACGCTACAACCATAAACTGAAAGCAGCCATTCACACACCGAGAGGCAGTAAAAAGAAAAGTAACTCAAAAGATTACATCTTAAAAATTTTAAGACCTGGAGGAAGAGCTGAATTAAGCTGAAGAGATGGTTTAAAGTGACAGGAACTGCAGTGCAAAGTGGAATTTCAAACATGAAAACAGCAAAGACAAGAGTTTTTCTTCCTAAACTGCTCATTAAAAGCTTTATTTATTTATTTATTCATGTATAATTATTACATGGTCTCTTTTATTCCTAAGCTCTGACATGGAACACCCTGCCATCGGTCATTTGATGAGAGGTATAAATAACGTCCTTCCTGGAGGTCATTTCCCACTTCTAATGGAGGCTGAACAGTCACGCGGATCCAGTCATGCCATTTACTCGGAGCAGTATTAAACTGGCACCCGGCCAAATCACTTCACATTTACAAACAGAAAAAGTGCAAAAGATATCTTTTGACTTTAGCGTTTAACGGTCAGATTTATAAAGACGGCAAAAGATATCTTTGGCAGCCGATGCGTTAAAAAGCATCACACACATGCAACACAACCTGAGTGCAATAAACCTAGTGTACTGGGTTAGAGCAGGACAGAAACTGCATCAAATTGATTCCTTTTAACACAGACAAAACCATTATCCAACAAGAGTGTTTTATGCAGGGGAAAGAGACAAAAGGGAAACTGTTTACTGTGTCCCATTCAGTGTGCAAATGCAACACAAGCCGGATGTTAAACACTGTTTAGAGATTTTCCTCTGGAGCAAGTAAAAAAGTCATATTATTTAAAGTTTGCTTTATTTGCATCTAAGTACTAATTCTTATATAAGATGATTATAGTGAAAGTAAAGCTTTTATGGACGGACATGCAGGACTCATCTGTCTACATCATTACATCAGAATCAGGCAAATTCACATGTAAGACTCAGACTATTGTAAGCACAAAAACAAACACACAAACAGCATCTCGCTAAACAATCAAAACAGTTGAAAACATACAGCAACACTACAGTGCTGTTATAATAATTTCATACATCCTCAGGAAAAACTGACGGACATGTGGCTTAAGGTTAGTTAACCCTGAACGAGCATCTTGTCGTTGCAGAAAGCCTGAGAAAACATTTTTAAGAAGTCTGGATTATTTTAAATAATGACGAGACTGAGCTGCAACATTCAAACTGTTGTTTGTTGGTAGATAAACAAAGCAGAAGTGTGGGGCTTTGACTGCATGCATAAGGTTATAATAACCTTGAGCAAAAATAGCACAACTTAAATAGATGCTGTGCTATTATGATTATGCTCATAAATATGACTTTTTAAATGACTAGATAAAAACATTTTGCAGTATCTTTTGTCTTTTTATTAGTAGAACTATTTGTCTTATTATGTTGGGGTTTTTTTTGTTTTTATTTTTATTTTATTACACAGCGCTACCTGTGATGTATTCTAAGATAAATGTCTCCATTCTGGGGCACAAACGTTTACTTTACTTACTGACATCAGAGCGTGTAATCAACTAATCATAAACCAGGGACCAGTCATTTTTGAGAAATCAATAAATAAAATTAATCAGGAAGTCATGTTTTACAGACCAAAAACAACCACAACAGTTGTGTAATCAGTCGGATAAGAGCATTTGCTCAAATAGGTTTTGATAAAAATGTGCCTAATACATATTCCTGATAAGATAAAAGACAATTCAGCGATTTAAAGACTTTTAAATCCAATCAATTCTTCTACCAAGAACTTAAAATATCTGTTTTCAATCATAAACACAGAAATTAGGACAATTTATATGTATGGCACAAAAGGAGATTTTAAAACATTTGTTTAAGATTAAACTATTTAACCTGACATGTTAAAGGAACAGGCTGCGCGGTGGCGCAGTTGGTTAGCACAGTGGCCTCACAGCATGAAGGTTGCCTGGTGACCTATCCAGGGTGTACCCCGCCTCTCGCCCGTTGGCTGCTGGGATTGGCTCCAGCTCCCCCCGCAATCCCATTAGGGACAAAGCAGTTGAAAATGGATGGATGGATGTTAAAGGGACAGTGTGTAAGACTCACTCCCATCTAGTGGTGTGCTATGGAATTACACACAACTTAGATGTGTTTGGCGCCTTGCCCTTTAAGAGCATTTTTGCCACTACAGAAGCTCTGTAGAGTCAGAAATGTAAAAATATCAACATCTTGCTCAAGTTCAAGTGTCATGTCACCAATCCCAAGGTGCAACGGCTCGCTATGAGGAGCGGCTGCTACACGTCCAAAGACGATAAAGCAATAATTGATTTTTGCTGAGAAAAAGGCCAAAAAGCGACACACTGTCTCTTTAATAAATCATAAGTGTATGGTTCAGTCTCAGCTCAACATTGTAAAAACAAGATAGGATCATTGACATTTTGGGGGAAAGCTCACACTATTTTAATCAATGGTTGGACCAGTGATGTTGTGCAGTCTTAATATCAGATAAAATGTTGTACTTTGAAACCAACAGAGAAACTGTGTGGAAATAATCCTGTCTCTGCATTGTTTAGGGAAGCTCTCCCACTTTCACGCTAATTCCACCTTAATAACAATGTTTTACTGTTCTTTTATTAACTCGCTTATATCTTTTGTTGTTCCTGTTCTGGTTTGATCACTCATCCTTTAAGGAGAAGCTTTAAAACTAATAGTTTTGTGTTTTTTTTTCTGCTGATTGATGAGTCTTTGTTTTTATTAGCAAAGCAGGGGATCGCTTCGTCTCTGCACACTGATTTAAAACTTCTTCCCTCTGGATAGACGTTCTCCATCCCTAAAAACAGAAACAGCTTTGTTCCTGAACTGCTGTCGTGTCAGTCTATCTTGTTTTTAATATCTTAAAAAGTTCTTTTTTGTCTTTTCACATGCATTTATGTTGTGTTTGCTTTAGTTTCAGTGCAGCAAGAACATCATCTCACTATAAAATACATGTATCTACAGCTATTATTGAAATAAGCTGAACACCAGGCTGAGACGGGAAGTTGGTGCTTTGAGAAGATGCTACCATTAACAGCTCAACCATCTTTGCTGAGGGAAAAGAAACTAAATCCATGACAAAAGGCGGGTAGAGAATAAAGGTTTGTCACAGCAACCCACCCCTTTCCACCCCCTTAAACTCCTTTGCCGCCACTTTTTTTTTTTTTTAACAGAGAACCATTAAGCCCAGCCCATCTCATTCAACTGGTCTGGGAAACTCCACTCATGACCATTACCAATTACAACAGGTTATGATGGTTTGGTGAATAATCATTTATTCTGCCGTAACGGCCAAAAAAAATGTCTGAACTGAAAAGCAGGTGGCATCATTTTCTGATCACACCCACACTGAGCAGATGTGGTGAGTCACTGGTGTTGTCCCACAAGCAGAAAAACAAAGACTCTTCTCTTTCCTTCAGGGTCACTAAACCACATGAGTCAGGAAGCAATATCGTCTGGTGAGAGGAGCATCTCCTTCCATTCCTTCAGCTACATCCTCTCACTCTGATCTCTTATTATTATCATTATTTATATTTTAAAGGAATAAAGGCAACATTCAATCATAAGCTGAGCAAAATACTGCTGTTATCCACATCCACATATCTTGTTTCAGCACATATTGACACATTTTCTCCACATAAAACCAGTTAGGGTTTCAAATCCTCACAGATAAAGCTTTGAAAGGACTCTTCTCTTGTCTTCACTTAAACGTCACTCAAACTATAAGGCAGCACGTGCTTTCAAAGACAACACGCGCCTCGTGATTCATCACAAGCTTCTAAAACTGTCGACATTTACAGCCTTGAGCTGGGAAACTAAAACGTATTTTCAAAGCATTTATCCCCAAAAGGCAGAAAACAATGTTAAAATAATGTGGCGCGCGTGCGGCATTACAAAGCATTACTCCGTCCTTAAACAGAGCGCGTCTTCCTCACATTAGCCTATAAATAACGGGTTAATGTTTTGTTCTTGAACTCCCCGGCTTAAGAAGTTAAACTCTACATCATATCTACCTACACTATAGGAAGATTTAGGCACAAAAGGAAACCTCACTTGGCACGCTTTTCTTTTAGTCCGCCTCTTTAAGACCCTTAAAAGCGACACAAAACAAGAATCGTGTCACACTATATCTCCTATTCCACCGGTAATAGTTTTACAGATGATTACAAACCTAAATAGTTCCTCCTTCATTCAGAAAACGGTCCAAACCCGGATATGAGCACGGTTAAGCCAGTCCACGCTGCAGAGACGTCCTTACCTCCTTAAAGTTGGTTGTGACTTGTTATAATGATGAAACGCGGGCAAAGACAACTGTGTATGTAGGCTGTGTCCCCCGTAAATGTTCCCCAGCACCCCCTGCTGCTAGTGGGGATTACCATATTACACAATGAATGAGTGAAAAAGAAGAGTATGTATTAGAAACATTTTCAAAGATAAAGTAGGCTAACCAAAATATTACAGAAAGATGCGTTTGAGGACCGTGATTTTATTATTTATATATACATAGGCTAAATACGCTACCAACGATAAAGCAAATTAACCTTTTTTGTCTATTAAGATTAATAATATGAAAATGATTAGTTTTTATCCAGTCATCCAATGTAAATATGAGTTAATGTCTCGTTTAAAGTTTACATGTAATATTTTTGTTGTTGCGGTATACAAAGTGTCAGCTCTGTGGTTGTCCTACCTTCAATGTATGGAGAAACTATTTTTCTATCTTCAGGAAAATATGATAACTTGACAAGAGCGCCTTGAAGTCAGCAGTCTACAGGAGGAGAGGGAAGTGCCGTATGTTTACGCGCGCGCGCGCTGATCAAACTGTGCCATGTGCTCAACACTTCATGGTGAATTAAGCGTCACTGTGTATTTGCTCTCAATCATTGCCAAAACACGTGGTAGGGTAGAAATGGAGGTGTAGCTTTATAACAAACCTAAAACTTTCCTACTTTTTCTTGCTTTTCTTTGCTGCTTCCCTGAAAACAGCATAACACACTGGATCCCCTTTACAAGTTATTTACATTCACAGTTTGTTTTGTTTTGTTTTGTTTTTTTGTTTTTGGCCACACATAACTATGTTCCAACCATGTACATGTAATTTTGGTGCTTAAACATCATGATAAAAATCCCCAAAATGAAAATAAATAGTGAAACTCATTTCACAAGGCAGCAGCAGATGAAAACAAAGAAAATAATAAATTATGTGAGAAAGTTAATCACAGGTAACACTTAAAGATAGCAGTTATAGCATTCTATAGCCTACGTAAATAGTGGTGGCCTATTTGATGGTAAAACTAGTACCAAGTACCTCATAAAAACTCATATTTCGACATTGTTCTTGTTATCTGGTGTTATAACATAGAACAACATATATTTAACACTTTACAAGCTGTTAGATGTAACTTTATTGATCCCTTCGCAATAACTCACTCAGGGAAATTTGGTTTCCAGCAGCTTAGGAAGAATCTTCCATACAAAAGAGCAAACATAAAGTACAAGTAATCAGGATACTTTCCAATTTTATGAAATGTAATACATGGTCTGGTGCTTGGTTGTGGCCTCGGGACCAACGGGATTGAAAATGTGTTTTATGGGCGAGGTTGAATGTGTATGGGTCGATATGTGAGAGAGGGGGGGACATGTGTCTGGGATGTCCAGTTTTGGGGACGGGTATATGTGTGTGGATGTGGGTGGTGGTGTATGTGGTTGTGAGGTGGGATCTGTGTGTTGAGTAATGTGCAGGGGCGTGTGTGTTGTGGATGTGATGGGTGGGTGGGCATGTGTGTAGGACATGGAGATCGCAGGTGGGTGTGGAAGCAGAGATAAGGGTAAGTGCATGGATTGCTTTTTGGGGGGAGGGGTTGGGTGTAAGTGGTAAAGCTTTACTGGGGGAGTGGTGGGATCTTTGGGTGTAGGGGGTGTGCATGTCATGATGGAAGTTCGCAAAGGGTCTGCTCTTGGTGGCCCCAGGGAATGGGAGGTGTTTACTGCCGCCTCTATTCCATCCATCAGGACCTACATCCCTGGACTCCTCACCCTCCCTACTCGCCATCACACACATGGGTCGGGATGTGGGGGGTGGGTACTTGTGCTGGGTGTTCAGCTGCATGTGGCGTCTGGTCGCCTCCCAGCTTTAATTACACTTATTCAAATACAATAAAACACTTGTATACAGAGAACTTTTGAGGGGCGGCCACATAATGGATGGTGGGCGTGGCCAGTGGGATTTGAGGGGAAATGTGTTGGTGGGTGAGCATGGAGGAGAAAGAGATAATGACCGTTTGTGTGGGTTTATTTATCTCCATATAATATTTTGATATTTTATAATGATATAATATAATATTTTATCATAACTCCAAATTAAATAAACAAATTGATTTTAGAAAAAAATATTCTTTTCAACAATCTCCCTGTTGGGAATAAAATTAGAGGCTATAGATAGAGCTGACTTGTCGCTTCGGTGTCCTGGTTGCTCAGTTTTCTTTATTTTTGGGTTGCTAGCAGAGAAGAAGCCTGCTTGAGTTAATCTGCTGCTTTTAGATGAACGGCACAGTTAAGAAGCCTCTTCCTGAAGCAACAACCCAATCGCACTGATCCAAGAAACACATCTGCAAACCCTATTCACAGATGCCACTTAACTGACAAGATACATTCACATCTTGATTGCATTAGATAACATTTCTAAAGCTGTGTGACAGTAAATGACAGCAGTCTGTTGATTCAGAGAAAATTACACAGTCAGACACTATCATTTAGTTGACTATTGAGGCTTGGGGGGATTGAGTAGCATAATTTCTCCCTCATTTACACATTATAGTGTTAGAAAATGCACGTCAGGCTGAAGGTTAAGGCTGACAACAGTTGGAAGGAAGTAAGGACAAAACAACGAAGTAGAAGATAAGACAGTGATTCAGAGAGAGCTTGTATTCATGTGACATAAGATAAAGATGTTTTGCCTGTACGAAAGGGGCTGCACAGTGGCGCAGTTGGTTAGCACCGTGGCCTCACAGCAAGAAGGTTGCCGGTTTGTTTCTAACCGGGAGCGTTTCTGTGTGGAGTTTGCATGTTCTCCCTGTGTTAGCGTGGGTTCTCTCCGGCTACTCCGGCTTCCTCCCACAGTCCACAGACATGCACCTTGGGGATAGGCTGATTGGGGACTCTAAATTGTCCATAGGGGTGAGTGTGAGCGTGCGTGGTTGTTTGTTTCTGTGTGTTAGTCCAGGGTGTACCCTGCCTCTCGCTCGTTGACTGCTGGGATAGGCTCCAGCCCCCCCGCGACCCCGTTAGGGACAAAGCGGTAGATAATGGA
>JBAMIG010016498.1:0-12120 GCA_037177335.1 Kiunga ballochi | reverse complement strand
GAAAAAACCTCCATCAAAACCAGAAGAACCAAGGGGGGAAACCGCCATCAGAACCAGGAGAGAAAACATCTATCAGATGAAGAGAGGGTAATTGGATTCTGGTTGTTTGCAGGTGTTACAACAAAATCTGTACCCCATCAGAATCTGGGACCACAGAGAGTGCTAGCATACATTTCTTTACTGAAGAAATTATTTATTTTAAATCAGTGATGTCTTTATTTTATTTCATAAAGTAATTTGAGATAAACCTATTCAAAATTCACACTATTTATCACTCCACGTTTGACCTTTGTTCTGTTTTTCTTTTTATTTAATAGTTAACCATAGAATCCATTATTATGCTTTTTTCTCATTTTTTATATTTACTGTAACTCTCTTGTTAATGGACTTTGTGCTGTGATCCTTTTTGGGCTTACTATCAGAGCTTAAAGCCTAGATCGACTTTATAATTGTACTTTGATAATAATTTACATTTGTTATTTTAGCAAATAACACAATAATATTCTCAAAACTATCTTTTTTTTATCTATTCATTCTGTTGGCGATTGCAACAGCAAGTAATCTCTGGCTCTTCAAACTAATTCTGACTCAACATAACATCTCGGAACACTTTGTGTGAACGTGGTTTGCACCCGGACGCTTTAGGGGAAACAACTTCCATCCCGGTACGTTCCCGGGGTCCGGTCATGGATGTTCTGACAGCTTTTCTTCGGGAATGAGGTCAATTATGAGGGAGGCTTGGAGGAAATAAAGACAGGGGAGAAAGGAATCAGATCTCATGTAAGTTTTACGCACTAGACTGCATTAAAAAAGACCAGAAATACGCGGGACTGAGCATGCGCACACGATGTTTGCAGACGAATGGTGGAGAAACGTCACATATTTGTTTTTCTTTAATGTAACCAGGAAATACACTGTTCAAAACGCGAAAATATCGAAACATGTCTGACAAATGACACTTCACAGATTAAAATCTTTACTGATTAGATAGAGAAGCTTGTTGAAGAAAATAACTTCAGAATGAAGATGAAGCCGGAGCTGATTCCAGTCTGAACCATGTAAACTTGCAGATGATCCAGAGTAAGGTTAAGTGCGTGAGAGAGAAAGTGTGTGTGTGTGTGTGTGTGAGAGAGAGACTCTCATCCGTGACATCACAGGGAGGCAATCAGAATGCAGATGATAAACACCTAATACAGGAAGGTTTAGTGTATTTTCTTTAGCGCTGATTGTCTTCTCAGTTTAACAGATTTTCTTACTTCACAAACTTTCTGTTTTTGTAATATTAATTTTTTTACTGGGTATTTCATCTTAAAAATGAGTTTTAAACTTAATTGCTTTAAAAACAAAGTTTTCATTTTTATTTTTAATCAGAAATTATAATTCTGTGTGTTGAAATGGGTTAAGGAGCCCTTTACTGGATGAATCCAGGTTTAGTTCTTCACTTTTAAAATTGGTGTAAAACCAGCCTGCTAAACCAGTTTGTTTCCAGGACTTTTCACTATTCCCAAGATACTTTCTGGTGTTTGTATTTGTATTTGTGATAAATTGATGACATCATCAAAGCCACATGGACTTCTGGCCTCCTTAATGACCTTCATCTCTCCTCTTCTTCTTCTCTTTTAGGATGGACCTCTCATCTCTCCTTTTTGACCTTCATCTCTCCTCCTCAGAGGAGACGCTTCTTTGCGCACCTTTCCCTCCTATCACACAGGTCCTGGCTCAACTTCGGGAGAAGCTGATTGGTTCGGCTGATGAACCCTCAGAGAGGATCTCCCTGATTGGTCAGGTGGAGCGCCTCTTTCAGGCAGCAGCTCCTGACTGGCTGTTATCTCCAATCTCAGACGATCAGGAGAAAGGATGGGCGGAGCTTGTAGCAGCATACGACTCTTTGATTAGCGCTCTGATTGGCTGTGCAGCTCTCCCGCTTTGTGAGGATGACTGCAGCTCTTTGAGCCCAGTGGTCTATCAGAACATTCCCAGCCAGGCCACAGCAGTAAGCGCCACCCTCACAGCGCTGCTGGAAAACTGGGAAGGAAGAGATGTGAATGGGCTACTGCTCACTGTGGCTCCGCCCATCTGCGTGTTTGCTGTCACACATTTCCAGGTAAGTTTGTGTACACACGAGACGGACAATATACTGATGGAGCTCTGACAGCTGGTTCTGTTTGGGCTCTAGAATCAGGTCTGGACCTCGTCCTCTTCAAGAGCAGCAGCAGGCCGCCTGCAGGAAGTGCTGCTAAGGGTGGGGGGCTGGAAAGACTTGGCCCACCTCCTGATGGGGGGCAGAGAAGAGCAGAAAAGAGGAATTCTGGAGGGAGTTTTAGATGTCCTGCATCCTCAGCTCACCAAGTAAGCATCTATCCTGTATGCTTTAGCATTGGAGGGGCTAACAGCTAGCATAGCTAAACTACCAAATCTGTCCCTTAGAATAAAGAGACCAGCAGCCGTTATCTTAAAAAACATGGGTAACTACATATTTTCATGTTTTAGCTCCTAGCATTCAGATGCTAACTGAATTAGCTGCTGCGTTAGTTTCTTTTATTCTATTCAGCTACAGCTTATTGTATGGTGCTGCCACCTGCTGGTGAATAACTGTTGCTGCAGATTCAGGTTAGGCATGTTTTACACTCGCATGTTTGGCATGGCTGCCTCACTTAATCTGCATTTCCTGTTGTTCGTGCTGTTTTAAAGGTGGACATTAACACATTGCAGCATGCCAGTAACTGATCCCGAACTGATCAGAAAAAGAGCTCTTGTTCTCGAGGGCCACAATCCTGCAGGTTTTCCATGTATCCCTGCTCCAACACACCAGACTTAAGTTAATCTGTCATTGTGCAGAACTTCATTGGCTGTTGGGTCCATTTAATGGTGTGTTGAAACAGAGATGCATTGAAAACCTGCAGCACAAAGGCCCTCCAGGACTTAGGACGTGTGAGCGTGAAGGGTTGTTTGTTTCTCTGTTTGTCCTGTGATGGACTGCTGACCTGTCTAGGTTGATCCCGCTAAATGCTGGAATTGATTCCTAAAAATAAATGAAAGAATGTCTTATTTAACTTAAAACATGTTTAACACTCACAATGTTCTGGGTGTGTGGACTTTGTGTGGACTCTAGTGTTCTACATTGTTCAGTGGTAGAAAAGGTGGGTCAGGGTGGGGAACTAGGCTGTTTCATTATCAGGGGAACTAAACATCTACATGAGCATTCAGTCACAATAAGTAAGGTATAATGCCTGACAAGACGTCTATTATCAGAAATAAATAGACGACACGGATGTGTTAACAATCCAATGCAAAGGCCTCGTTTCGCAGCTTCAGCCAACCGAGCTGCATGCTCTGTAGACGCAGCCAGTTACCTTGGAAACGCATCGTGGCTCAAGGTTTTAAATTGTCTAATCTGCAGTTTACTGTGTTAAACGTCTGATTTAAATGAAAAAATGTAATATTTTAAAACCCTGTTTAATTATTTATAAGCTGGTAAAAGAGCATCGATGCCTTTTGAAGTGTTTATCAGAAGCAACTATCCGGCATGAAGGACCATGTTGTTCGTGTCTGATGTCTGATGACGGACACCTCTTTGGGCATCATCTCTTACTTATTTTCCTTTATCTTTCTTTGTGGTATTTCTGAAGTGAAACGTTTCTGTGCTGCTCTGGTCTGGTGCTTCTCCTATCTGAAAACTTGCCGCCTCTAAACCAGCTCAGGAGGCTGGGTGGAGGAGACGCTGTGGCTTCGGGGTGACTTCGGGTCACCTTATCCAGCAGTGGTGAAGCAGACACAGGACCAGGGAGAGCTGTTTGGTTTTTATTGCTAAATCCTGTAGCAAAGCATTCGGTTACTCCTTGATGAATTTGATGTGCTGTCTCTCTCTCTCTCTCTAGCTCGACCCTTCTTAAAGGGCCCTCGCTGTTATTTTAACAGTGTTGTTACCACAATAATGGTGTTCGATGATGCTCCTAATGAGTGGTGATTGTGTGTGTTGCAGGGACTCGTGGACACGTTGTGAGGCGGTGAAGCTCGTGTTTGCCTGGACTCTCCTCCAGGTCACTTTGATCTCTGTGATGATTTAGTTACATTTACAAAGTACATGTTGTTTAAACTCAGGTGTGACATTTCTACAGGTGACACGACCTTTCCTGTCCCCCCATCTCCCTCGTCTTCTCCCACCCTCCCTTCTCCTCAGCGACCACTACAGACCAGAGAATTGCATGCTGGGAGTTCGATGTCTGCACCACATCCTGCTCAACACAGTCAGAAAACACACACACACACACACACTCTTACAAAGCATGACAATGAATGTGATGATGATGATAACAGTGATGGTGATGTTTTCAGCCTGCTGCCGATCTCCATCAGTTCAACAGAGCAGAGGTTGTCTACGAGGCTTTGATAAAACACCTTTATACAAATGATCCTGCCATCATACAGGTAACACACACACACACACAAACACACACACACACACGTCCATCACTGAACAACAAGGTTTCCTGTCCTTCCAGTCTGTCCTGCTCTGTCTCCTTGATCTGCTACTGGTTTTGGAGAAGTCACCCTCCTCAATTGGACTTTCCTCTCGGAGGAAGGGCTGTCGTCATGACAACGTGCTGCGTCTGATACTGACCCACATGGAGGCAGAACACAAGGTGTCGCTGCGACGCGTCTACGCCTCGGCTCTGCCTGCTTTTGTTGACAGGTGTGTTTGATGACACGGTGTCGGCATGTGATCTGATCACACCAGATGTTTTGGGCTGGGATGCCACACGCCCACTTTGTTAAATATCTCAGTAACCACAATACATTTTACATTGTCTTTTTTAAAATGTAAATAAAATTTCTGTTTTGTTTTTATACTCATAACTATTGAACCATTCATGTAGTATCATTTTATATTTATTTTATAAAGTTTGTTACATGACTGCATGATAGGGATGAGATCATACAGATGTTAAAAGACAGAGAGACCAGGTGGACATATAATAGGAATGAATGGCTTAGTTCATTCAGACCTCAAAAGGGAACAATCTGTGACAACAACTCCTTTTCTGTAACAGTCCATAAAGTTTTTACTTGTAGAAGTTTCATCACATCTCACCCTTCAGGTTATTCACAGACGTTTGCTAAGAGATCTCTGTTTTCACCTGGAAGTGATGGAGGTGGGCTACCAGACCAGCAGCTTCACAGGATGTGTGTTATGTGCAGGATGGGTGTGGCTGTGTGCAGACACCTGCAGCGGCTGGAGCGGGTGGTGCTGGGATACCTGGAGGTCGGAGATCCACCTGAAGAGACGAGCCGACGGAAAATTCTGGAGGTGCTGCAGAATATGATAAGAGCAGCATGGCCACGGTACACACACACACACACACACGATTTTTTAAACAAAACTGTCCTCATGCCACTGTCTCCTGTCCCTGTCTTCTCTCTGGTTTGATGTCTCAGGATGGAGTGTCGGGTCAATGTGATGCTGCGTTCTCTGCTCAGTCTGCTGGTTAACGTGTCCTCGGATCCGCTGCTCGCCGACCCGGTCCGGCGCCAGCTGATGGATGAAAGCGCTGCTTGCATCCGCCTGCTGGACGCCTGCTCACACGGACATGTACAAGTGAGGTCATAGGTCATCTTCCTGGTTTCTTCCTCACATGAAGTTCAGTTTGATGGATAACTAAATGCAGCATATCGGAGATGTCTTCTGGACAGCAGCGTCTCATCACCACGGCGCTTATGTCCCAAATTATTAAAGATTTGGACTTTTTATTGAGAAAATAAAGGAGACCATAAGTGACGTTTGGACCCTAAAATTTTATTTTAAATGTCATTAACTCCTTCACGGCCAGCCATTGTTTCAGCAGCGTGCTCCGTTCTGCAGAGTGTTTGGGTTCCTCGTTCAGAACATTGAGTTGTAGAACCAAAGAAGAACATTTGGACCACCACCTTTTTGGTGGCTAAATGATTTAATTAAAGCATACTTTTTACCGAGGAGCTCCACCCGAGTTATAGGTAAGATCAGGGCTAAAAAATATAGCCCAACCCGACCCAGGCCCGCGGGTATTAAAGCCCGACCCAGCCCGAGCCCGAAGCAAACCCGAAATTCTATATTTTATTTATGAGAACTCGTGAGGAGGAGGGGTGATTTATGATAATAAATTAGGAGAGCGGCGTTCACATGCGCAGAGCATGCTCTGCCTCTGCATAGCAATGACCTTACAGCGCCTTCTCTGTTTCATCCAAATTATTTATTTTATAATAAGTTTTCCTCGGTTTAGTATCCACACATCATTTTAGTATACATTATATACTATAACTATAAATAGTTATAAACATATATTTATTTTTTAAAAAGTCAGCGAGAGAGAAGCCTGGCTTGGGTTTAGACCTTACCTCAGTGTCCTTCAGCCCCTTCTGTTAAAAACTACAAAGGAGAAGCTTTGATGTGTTTGGCAGTGAAGGGGTTAAAGTCGGAGCAGTGCTGTGATGTAATCCCCCTCATTAAGGTGATTGTGTGAAAAGGAGGAAACTGGGGATGGAAATGTTCCCTAATGGAAGTTTTCCGTCTCTTTCTCAGCTTCTGCTTGAGCAGATGGACGGCAGCTGCTGCAGCTCCGAGGTGCTTTGTTGCTTATCAACGGTGAAGCGATGCAGCCCACCTGGAGGCGGGGTCGTCTCCCTGACAGCGGGAGTTGAACCTGGAACCTGAAGGAACAGGTCCACAGGTTGGACAGTGACAAAGGACACGGCACCCCCCACCCCACAGAGACGCAGAAAACAGATATGAAAACCGGACGGCATGAGACTGGGACTGCGAGCTGTTGTCCACATAGTCTCAGGTAGCTGAGGTGAGCAGGTGGTCCAGTCCACGTCAGATTCACTGGGTTCTGCTCGGTCTCCACTCGGCTGGCTGTCGGGTTCTCCTGTTGGTTCTATGGATTGTGGTGCAGATAGGCTTCCAGAACACAAAGACATTGTAGCCTTGCTGCACAGTAACGCTTATAATGTGGTTGTAAACTTATTGGTCCCTGTTGCTATGGAGACAAGAAGATGTCTCCATGTCCAGTCTGTTCTTTCCGGGTCTGAATTCTTCTCATTGCAGCTCAGCGTTCCACCTCTCCTCCTGAAAACAGTCACACACAAACACACACACACATTTTCCATGTTTAACCTTCTTTTACACACATGCTATGAACATGTTCACATGTTTACACGTGTTTTTATGTTTGTTTGATACAAATGTTTAAATAAAGTCACAGGAAGTTCCGCCATGTTTGTAGCTTGATAGCAGCGATACGCTAACCTCCCGGCAGAGAACATTTTATAGGTAAGTTTACTATAAATATCAACGTGTCAGATTCACCTTATTGATTACCTGGAAGTCCAGGTAGGCAGATCCACAGCAAATACTGTGATGTAATAGAAAACTTAATAATGTAATGTAAAACTTAATAGAGAATTAAAATTAAACGTACGGAAAAATATGACAAAAGAATAAAGATGTTTGTGCAGCATCAGAAGGAATAAATTTACATTTTATGCATTCCTAAACACACAAAAACATGTATTTAATGGCAAAAAAAAAAAGATTTTTCATGATATGTCCCCTTTAAAGCTGCTCCTCAGCTGCACCAGGCCCCTCAGCGTTGTTGCCCTTCCCTCTGGATTTTCAGCCCCTCCTCTTTTACAAGCAGCTCCTCACCTGAGCAGCCAGACCCAATGAGATGATAGACCTAATTTATCAACCTAAACAATAAAATTAAGTGAATAAAAGAGAAAACATGCTGAGAGGCTGACTGAGCTGGTGGGGTTGCAGCTACTATCAGTTCAGATGGTTCCTGTTTACCAGTAAGATGTTTACCAGCCACTCTGCACACAGACTTTAAACCCATTAAACTGAAACTCTTGTAAGCTGGTTTTTCTTTTCAGTATCTGCAGCATAGAAAGAAAAAACACTCCTAATGTTTAGTGAAATGGTAATCTGTCAGCTTTTTGTGTTTCTTTACATATTGTAAAAAAAACATTGAGGACATTGAGTTTTAGGACAGGACGGGGCGTTTCATAGAGCTGGAGTTTGCATTTTCTCCATCCTCCCACATGAGTGCTACGTTATGCAGGTCTCCCACCAGCACGGCTGATTCAAACCAAATTGATCTGCACAGTGAATCTGGTGTGTTGGAACTGGGAGACATGGAAAGTGGTTAGGAAAGGGCCAAAGTTCAGCATCCCTGTGTGAGTGGTTGTCTCTGTGATGGACCGGCGACCTGTCCAGGTGCACCTGAATGAGTAAATTTCCCTTTAAGGAGAAAAAATGTTGTTGCTCATGTGACTGATCATGATACCACCTAAAACACCCCCTGCTGACCACCACAGCTACCAGTCGCTTTAAGACAACAAAAAGATGTTTCAATGACATCATAAATGATGTCATACCTCTAAGCAGCTGCTGTGTGTCTGACCACACCGTCTCTCAGGACCTGGATGGGACTTTGCTCCTGTCCTGACACCTGTCTCACATACACACACATCGTTTCTGTTCCTCATATCTCTGTCTTGCTTTGTGATTGGCTGGAGGAGTCATCATACCTGTTGGCCTCCACATGTTTACACTGCTGCTGCTTCCTGCTCTGCTCCTCCTGCGCCTCTTGCACATAAACCACGTTAGAGATCAGCTCCTCATCTTCCTGTTTGTGGCAGAAAATGTGCGAATCCTTTAAAGCGCAGCATGATGTGTTCAGGACAGCCTCGGGTGTCTAAAGCAGCATAAAGTCCAACCAGGAGAAGAAAACAGAAAAACCACACAGCTCAACAGTGAAATCCCTTTTTTCATCTGGGGATTATTCACCTGATTGGCTTTAAACAAACATCAGAAAGTATTTATGTATTTATGTGATGCTGCTATTTATCTGCTATTCTCACAAAACTAACTCGGCAGCAGAAACCTTTTCTTGGTTTTATTCCTGCCACAGAGAAGCACCATTTCTTCTTCTTTGCTTTTCCTGATTGACATCAATTGAAGCTTTCTGATTGGTGGAAAGTTGGACATGTTCTTATTTTTTACAGCAATTATTTAGGATGAAAATGTGAAAAATGAAGTTATCATGGATCATTGTGGATTTATTGTACAGAGCAAGTTTGAATGATGACTTAATTCATGAGACGGGACGTAGAAAACTACACGCATGTCCTCACGATGCCACAAAGTGTCTTTTTAAAAATCTTTTCAAAGCAGATTTAACTTATAGAATTAAAATTAAAAACGCATGTAACCATGGCAACCGTGTTTTAATACTGACCTGCAGTTTATCTCCATGCTGTTGGAGATGTGATGTTGCTTTCTCTCTGTAGGACATTACTTTCTGTTGCTTCTTCCTCCTCCTCCTGTCCACCTCATCCTTCATCCTCACTCCGTCCTGCTTCATGTCCACCTCCTTCATCCTCACTCCGTCCTGCTTCATGTCCACCTTGTTCTTCATCTTGTGGAGCTTCTGCAGAGCTTCTTTGTGTTTCTTTTTCACGTCTTTCAGCGCTCGCTGTTCAATTAAAAGCTCCTGTAGGACCTGCTTCAGTCCTGCACAAAAACACACTGATAATTAGATCAGCTGATGTTTTTGACGGGACAAGGCAGGAAAGTGGCAGGAAGCTCCTAAAGATATGACGGAGGTGGGACAAAGTCATTGTGTAGCAAGTCACAAGTAGGTCCCAAGTCCTGAGTCAAGTTCTAAGTCATGACAATAAGTCCCAGGTCAAGTACAAGTCCTAAACACTGAGTTTTAAGTCTCAGCCAAGTCACCATGAGATTTTTTATCAAATTAGGTTTTTGTTGTAAATATTAAGTTTACACAATTTTTTTTAAATTTGTCTTCATTTCAACACTTTGAAATTCAACACTTATGTGTTTATAATAAACAGTCCTGTAAAATATTAACAGAATGTTATTTCCATTTATTCAGTTCAGCAGTGGGAGGGAAGCTTCCAGAAAAGTGAATGACGTTAACATGGGAATATCTTATATCTCTGCTGTAGCATTTATAGTCTGTTAAAACGTATATAGCATGTCTTTGTCTTTGTAAAGTGGAGTCTGCTACAGAAAAAATACATGTTTACTTTGTAGTACAAGTGTCAGCTCAGTGGATTACTGACTGCATCATGCTAATGCTCTGTTACTAAGCTAACATTAGCTAGCTAACATTGACTAGCTAACTTTACTTCCAAGTCAATAGCCCAAAGTCAAAGTTAAGTCACAAGTCATTTTAGTGCAATTCTAAGTCGAGTTGCAAGCCATTCATATATTTGTCAAGTCGAGTCTGAAGTTATTAAAATTATTACTCAAGTCTGACTTGAGTCCACACCTCTGAGATATGAATGTTCACAGCAGCAACATGGCTGCTGCATTCAGAGTACAAATATGTCTTGTGTCATTAAGTGTGTGAAACTTTTCCTGTTTTAGGTAAACATGTACCAGTCTTGATGTCCACTAAAAAAATATTTTAACACAAAGCTGCAGCCAGAGCCTGTTTAGACTGAACCCATAAGGTGCAGAGAAGAGCTTCTACTGTTTTCCATCTCATCCTGATGTCTTTCTCACTCCGCCTGCCTCGGTCTCCTGACGCTGTATGTCCGGGTCTGCGCTGTGTAACCCTGGGTTGAGCTGTACTGGGATGTAATTTACTTGATGTTAGGACGCTGGCTCAATGACAAAGTGTCATTAATTCAAAATGTGCATCAGCAAATTCATTTAAGTTACTGGTAAGTTCAGCTAACGCATCATTAACCATTTAACCTGGTTAAATTCTGGAATAAATCTCAGCATTAAGATGAAATAAATAAATATTCCCTCGTCCCCAAATCCTGGGAAATAGTCAGGAAAAACTGTTTCCTTGTCTAAGAATGATGCTTTGATCGGTTCAAAATCAACATTTTGCTGAGATGAAAGGCTGAACATTGTAGGATTAAGTGCTCACAAGTATGGAAGAATTATAAACATCTGCATGTATTAAAAGATCTATTTTTTTTATTTTATTGTCTGCAATATGAAATTTAAACCATTTAAACCTTAAATACATCTACTTTTGACTTCAGGTTGATAACTATTCAGTTAAATGAGAGAGCGTATTTCCTCTTTTAAATCATATACTGGTAAGTGAAACTTTGAACCGTAAGGCTTTAACACCTTTAAACCACCTGCATCAGAGCTCATTTCAGCTGAAGCTCAAAACACTGCTAGGAAAGCTTCTGGATCAGGTTTCTGTAGCCTTACAGCTTAATTTCCTTTTCCATGAATGCTTTCACACTGTTTCTGGTCTTGGGATAAAGGACAGCAGCTCAAACTGGCCCTCTGAGCCACATGATGTCTGTGTGTGTGGCATCATACTTACCTGTCCTGTGTGTACTAAGCTCCACCTTCAGAGTGACCAGTTTCTGCTCCTCCTCCCTCACACCTGCAGCTGTGGACCTCCATTTTCTCACCAGCGCCTCCTGCTGCTCCGTCAGCTCCTGGAAAAAATGGGTTTGTTCAGAAGTTCTTGTTCTCCATCAGTTTCAGAGATGTTTGTTTCAGAAAACGTGTCGTGATGACAGATCCTTCAGGCTGACTGTTCCACCGTCCTTTCTTATGTTTCCAGCCATGAAACCTGATCATAAAACATTATTACCTGTCTTGTCAGACATCACGTCCTCCAACATCTTCTTCATGACTTGTGTTGAAGCAGCGAAACACCTGGTCCTACAGGTGCACATATGCTGGGCTCTGCCTCTGGGTTCAGCAGAGGCTCTTCTGCTGATTTTAATTTCTTCACTAAAACTATGGTCAGTTAAATGTCACCATGACAACAGCGTGTGTGTCAGCTGTACAGCCACCTGGTTATAGGTGTGTGTGTTCGCGTGCGCGTGTGCACCAGGAGTAGGTGAAGGGGGTCAGGGTCAGTGACATTGTCTCCTCCTCTTCCTCACCCTGATGAAGCTGTGGAGGCACTGCTCCTCCTTTCTGAGCTCCTCTACTCTCCTCACAGCGGCCTGAACCTCCTTCCTCCTCCGAAGCAGCTGCTGCTCCTGTTGAACGATCATGTCAAGTCAAGTCAAGTCAAGTTTATTTATAAAGCACGTTTAAAACAACAGTCGTTGACCAAAGTGCTGTACAGG
>JBAMIG010016497.1:0-12120 GCA_037177335.1 Kiunga ballochi | reverse complement strand
CCTCAGAACAGGGTTATAAGGTGTGTGCGGAGCCAGAATACACACCTCAGAACAGGGTTATAAGGTGTGTGTGTGTGTGTGTGTATGTTATATATATTTTTATTTTTATATACTTCCTTTGCTAGCTCTGGGCACTAAAGGCCGAGCCAGGATATGATGAGACGCCTTAATAAGACTGAGGAGGAGATAAAAGCTGCAAGGCTGCGGCCAAGCTAAAGGCTCAACTACTGGAGATTCGGAGGTGCCACAAACAATCAATTCCATCTGTTATCATGGTGATTGTTGTCCGCACTATACAACCACAGGACCTTCCGGAAGAGCAACTTGATCTTCTTTTTGGGAGACATGGCTAAACCACCTTGTACTGGGTGCTAATGTGGACCTGCTTGGATTCACTGCCATAAAAGCTGTCGAAGACATGAAAGCGAGTGTCAAAGTAAAGTGGATACAGCAAGTGAGAAGGTCCACTTTGTCACAGCAAGGCTGCGGAGACAGCACCTGTTCTATTTTGTTATTAGTTTTGCCAATAAAGTTTTATTTTTGCCAGATTTGTTTGTCTGTTAGCAACATAACTCAAAAAGTCATTGATGGATTTTGATAAACTTTTTAGGATATGTTGTGTGTCACTAGGAACAAATGATTAACTTGAAATCAATTCAGTTAAATCACTTTGAAATTTATCATTGCAACATAAGGCCATTTTAATTCTCACATGACGTCATTACTAAGCAACAACAAAGTGTTGCCGCTGTCGGATATGGCTGCTGCTTTGCTCATCCTTGTGTTCAGAGATAGCCAAAAGTTATTATTTGCCTTTTTTACGATTACTATACTTTGTCTTTACATATGTGGACCTGACAACTGAATACAAGAAGAGTTATAACGACTGTGACTTCTCTGGGTTTTTTTATCGTTTGTTTCAATGACTGGCTGTGAAATTTGATACAAGCAAAATCGGACTTGCAACTGTTGCTCACATGCCTTTTTAACTACCAAGGACGTTGTAGAGTAGAGACAAAAACCATCACAAGAAGTGTCCAAATCATGACAATTTATATCTAAACTGCATAAAGTTTAATTTCCCTGATAGACTCATCCCAAAGAGATCAGTTAAATCTATGTATAAGTATATTCATAGGTTATATGATACAATTTCAGTAATTTAAACATGTAATAATTCAAATTGATTTGATCTTATACATAGATAATGCATATTTACATACATGTATACTATAGGTCTGTATATGCAAATATATGAAATGAAATAAAAATTTTGGGGTGTTCTTTGACTCTACAGGATATGCAGGTATAGTGGCTTTGAAGTATGAAGTTAAAGTATTTTTACACATATATCTGTGTGTGTGGAACTATAAGTATATGTATTTATATTGGGTATATGTATGTACTGTACATATTCATGTAAATATTCATGTATGAATAATGGCATTGTTTAATCAATACTACATTGTAGTGTTTATTTCAACGCTATTTTTCTATCTGGTTTGATGATTGGATTTAATGTTTTATGGACAGAAAATTTTGATGTACAGAATATTTGTTATAAAGAAAAGTACTACTTTTTCTAGTTTTTTTTAAAGAGTTGAATTGCACAAAAAAAGAATACTTATTGTTGTAAACCACTCTTTGCATGTGTACAGGACTTTAGGCTACAAGAATCGCTATGTTAAGGTCCCTGATGGCCACTTCTGGATTGAGGGGGATCATCACGGACACAGCATGGACAGCAACAGCTTTGGACCGGTATGGACTCATTACACTGCTGTTACAATGAATCTGTGCCTAAAATATTAGTTGTGAAGGTTTAAAAACAGTGAGTTGAGCCTAAAACTAATCTGTGTTGAAAAAAGCATCATGATGCGGCACCGATTTAATATGATGGATCTGTGGCAAAAAAACCCCAAAAACATCTGAATGTGAAGCTGAAATGAAGATTCATCACAACGGACAACATTTCCCCCTCTTCTTTTATTTAGGTTTGTCCAGACAAATGGTCCTCATTGAGTATTTTTTCTTTTTCAGACCATTGTCTGTAAACTGTACAGATGGCTCTCTGTCTGCAGACAGAGAGGTGCATTGTACCAGAATAATTTCACTGAAATATCGTTTTTTTTGTATTACAAACGTTCCATAGTGAATAGCGCATTCACACATTGATGCAACTGGGTCTTGGAGAAGGCGTTCCACAGTGTACCTCAGAGACTATTGTCCTGTTTTTTTTATTATATCCATGCATATTATCCAAAATCCACTTTTTTTTTAGCTCTTAAATACGTGTTTTTGTCCACTTTTAAATGTTTAGGAATTGTCATGGGGATTTCCTATGCATGCTTCTCATAAAACATAATTTCATATGCGAGTTTCATCCTTTAACATGCTCAGTCATTGAGATTAGTATTTGAACCATCAACTCTCTGTGTTAAAACCATGATAGAGCTGCACATTCTTCTGATTTTCCCTTTGCTGAACAACTGATTGTAAATCTGTGACTTCTAATGTGAGAGTTTGTATCCACCAGATACTGTCCTGGATGACCTGGACGGGTCATCCCTACCAGTACTGTTTAACAACGTGAATCTGGTGCTAGGCTTCAGAGCCAAATCTCTGTTTCATTCTGACAAGATATATGACGATGCAATGACGTGGGAATGGGGCTTCATAGGTTCCAGTTTGCCTGCTGATGGGCAGACTCTCTCCGGAGCTCTGACCTGATGGGACCTATGATCAGACACAAATGGCAATTTCTTTACTCTGTACTCTGTTATTGAAACATTATCCTTTGTTTCAGTAAACCTGTAGTCATTCCTAAGTTTACAACCAGACTCCTCATTCTTGACAGATAAGTTTTTGTCTCAACAGAATGCAGAAAAATGCTAATTTATTTCTGGTGCTGCACATATATCTTTCTATTCTTTGTGGTCATATTTTTCAGTCTGTTTAATTTTCGCTATTCTCTGCTACATTTTTTACTCTATTACATCACAGTATTTGCTCTGGGTCTCTCAAATAAGGTTGTAGACTTCCAGGTAATCAAATTAGTGAATCTGATATGTTGACATTTAAACTTACCAATAAAATGTTTCTCTGCCGGGAGATTAGCATATCGCTGCTAATAAGCTAAAACCATGGCGGAAAAGGGTAGAGTTGAACTTTCTGTGACCTGGAGGGGAGCGAGCCATGACGGGCCTCGTTCACATTTAAAGAGACCGCACCAAAACAAGTCGCTCTGAAGACACACCTCAGAACAGGGTTATAAGGTGTGTGTGGAGCGAGAGTAAACAAGATTTCAGACCAAAGCATTGTGGTTCTACTTTATAGACCTTGTGAAGATACTCTTTATAGATCTTGTGTGGATACTCACAAGATCATTGAAGAGACATTACTTACTCCTTTAATTAATGTCAGTCAGCTGTTTTGAAGGATGGAGACATCAAAAACCTGCTGGATACCAGCCCTTGAGGACTGGAGTTTGACACCCCAGCTCTAGGACTGCTGGCAAATGTAGCTGAGTAAAGGAAAGTCTGGGTTTATCCGTACTTATTGTATGTATATATACTTATTGTATATATATATTGTATATATATATATATATATTTTTTTTTTAACGCTCTGAAGCTTTTTTAAAACTTGCGCTGTAAGAGGTTTTTTTCCTCTTATTTTACTCCATGCAGTGGGGCAAAGACGATTTAATTAAAAATACTTTTGTCATCCCAGATGGAAATTCAAAATTGTAGTCGTTTTTATTTTATTATTAAATACAAAAATAATTAATTCAGGGTTTCGTTCTTGAGGCTGATGGTTGCTGGAAGGAATGATGTACCTCTCAGTCCTACATCGGACCTAAACAGGTCTGACTGAACACTTGTTTCATCACTGTGTTGTGGAGAGGGTGTGAAGAATCCTCCATCTTCATCAGCTTGTGCCGTTTTCTTTTTTTCGATGATCAGCTCCAGCAGCTCCACAGTTACTCCATGCACAGAACCAGCTTTCTGGATCAGTTTGTTGATTCTCTTAAAGTCTCTGGTTCTGATGCTGCTGCCTATGCAGAACAACAGACTTGTGGAAGATGTGCAGCATCTTGGTGCAGACGTTAAAAGATCTCAGCTTCCTTAAGAAGTAGAGTCTGCTCTACTACAGAAGATAACAGGGTTTTTTAAGAGTCTCCAATAGTTTATCATTAAAGCAGTATGGATGAGGACATGTTTGGACAATATGTCTTCTCTGTCCACAGGTGTCCATGGGGCTCCTTCATGGTCGAGCTACTCATATCATTTGGCCACCAAATCGTTGGCAGCGGATAAAACCATCCCTACCTCTGAACCGAGGACCACTTCAATCTGATGAGGAGGATGGATGATGACCTGTTAAAGAAGAAGATCAGCTGAAAATGGATTATCATGTTGCTTTTCCAGTAACTTTGCTGCAGCTGTAGTTTGTACTGCACTGAAATGGCTGATTCAGTATCTGAACATTTTGTCTTTAAAGTGGACATTTTTGGGTGTAAATCTGATGTCATTCAGATCCATGCGCTAAAACTGGAACTTTTCCTGTACTGTGACACACAAGACCAAAATGTTAATAAAATAACATTTTGCATGTGCTGACCTGAATGAAAGAGTGAAATGGAGCCAAAAAAGATCTAAAATTATGCGATGCTGATAAGAAAGAGATTAATTATGAAAAAAATCATCAATCTCAAAGTAAAGTTAAATAACCTTTTAATTTAGCATAATTTCCAGGTTCCATAATAATAAAAGATTCCATAATAAATTTTCAGGTACGTTCATCATAATACTTTGAGAAAGTGGATGTGGGACCAAGAAAGATGTTTGAAAATGTATAATTAAATGTTCTTTATCTCCAGGTGCCACACTACTAAACACAGTGATGAAAGTGATGAGTTTTTTTGTGTTTCTGCAACAACAACTAGAGAATACTTTCAATGATTTGAAAGCTTCCTGATGTCAACTCACATCCATGAACACAAACATTTCTCTTTTCATCTTCTGTAGCTCTGGAAACATTGGCTAATGTTGAAAACCATCACCTGGAGTGTATCTGTCACAAAAAGCATCTGCATTACACGCAGCTGGTCTGTTTTTACTTTTCTTTGTTGGTCTCTGTTAGCAGACACTTGTTCTGAAGCCAGTTTAACCATCAGCATGAATCCTGCTATTTCACACTCAGACACACAGCACTGTCAGACTCAGTCATGATGTTTGTGGATATTAAAAGGAACAGATGAAGCTGTAGTTCCAGCCTTTCTCTGAAAATATTTTCTACTGATGACTAAAGAAGAGCATATTCACCACCCATTGTCATTGTTGTTTGATGAGCAGTAAAGTTTCTTTGATAAAATAATTTCTACTTAGCAAGTATTTCATACTTAGACATAAAGATGAATAATTTCTTTTACTTTGATTAATAAGTTATTTATAATTGCTTATTGTTGTGCCAGGTGTGCTGACCCATGGGCATAAATAGCAGTTTCCTTATTGGCTGCAGGTTCAGCAGGGCATAATACCCAGAAGATTGTTGAAGAAGCACCTGGTAAGGGCATTTATTGAGCAAGTGATCTGTGCATGTTTGCACATTATTATAGTGCAAAATAATGCTGAACTGCACTCCAGGTTTCATTCATTAATATGCTGTAGCCTATGGGAGAATGGAGGTGACGCAATATTTTATGGTAATTAGCTAGTGGGGCTGAATTTAGATTTTAATGTAAATTTTTTATTTAAAAATGGTAAGTGGTAATAAATGCTAAACATCCCTGAAAAACTTTTTCACATAAATTTTGGGGACGAAAAAAAACCTCATATTAAAAATACTGGACTTTCGGCTTGTTCCTAGGTTTAATCTTTAAGGGTGTCATACCTTTGTGTTTAATATTAAATAATTTGGACTTTCATCATAAATCTGGAAAGGACCAAGTCATGATTTCAGAAGATGTTCTGACATTTTGAAAAGGGAAAAAAATATATTTATGATACAAAAACAAGTTTCGAAGCCTGAATTCCAACCCACACATTCAGCAGATTTTCAGTGTTTCCCTGCTGCCACACACACCATTGAAGCTCAGTGACACTTTTGCGGAGCTTGTCAGACACATTTAATTTGAATCAGAAACATCTAAAATCTGCAAGTACTGGTGAACCAGGGTTGGGGGTGACTTTACTATTTTTGAGCTACAATCCTGGATAATATACATTGGTGTTATTTCTCCAGTTCCACTCAGATATGTTTGATCCATTTTATTTTTTAATCACAACTTTTCCGTTTTTGACTCTGCAACAAAAGTACAGCTAGATGTGATAATATTCATGTTAGCATAATCAAATATACATAACAGAAAAATAAATCTGATGTCTGATAAATAACGGAAATACAGGGCTTATCCTCGGAACTGAAAACACCACAGAACAGAGTCCAGTCTTCTGTGGTTTTAGCCTAGAGCTCACCGAAAACCAGTCCAATTAGAAGTGTTCATGTGGAAGAAGCTGTATATCTGCTGGGCACTGGACAGACCCACAATGGTCTCCAGCTCAGCAACAGAGGCGTTGCAGAGCTGCTGGATAGTGGGAAAGTGGCACAGCAGAGTCTGACCTTTAACCCTGCCCACCCCAGGAATCTGCTGCACTAGACTCAGAACCTGCAGGTGAGGCAGCAGACATTTACTTTTCCTTCTGAATGGTTTCTCTTTGGCTTCCCCGTGAACCTGGAGATAAAGAGAGGACAACATCTGTCACTATTATAACTTACTTCCTGCTTTGCTCTCTTTTACAACAGGATTTTCAGTTAGCAAAAAGCTTTAAGCAAGGTTTGGGCAAAAGAAAGCCAGCAAGGGAGACTAAATAAGGTGGTCAACAGCACAACTCATGGGTGCAGCAGATGCCTAAAATGAGACAATGCAGGTTAAATAGTAGTAGTACAGACATTAATTTTAAATTAACTACTTTGGTGTTTTGGAGCTGGTAAACTGAGGTGGGTTCTACTATCTCGGGGGCTGAGGTTGCTGAGGTGGTTAAAGAGCACCTCGGTGGCAGGGGGTGGACGACACCCGGAGTTTCTTAAAGCTCTGGATGCTGTAGGGCTGTCCTGGTTGACTCGCCTCTACAGCATTACGTGGACATCTGGGACATTGCCCCTGGATATGCAGACTGGGGTGATGGTCTCAATTTTCAAAAAAGAGGGTCAGAAGATGTGTTCCAAGTACAGGGGGATCACACTCCTCAGGACCCAGGACACGCTGGACTGATCACACCTCACGGCTGGCCTGGGAACGCCTCGGGATCCCCCCCAGATGAGCTGGTGAATGTGGCTGGGCTTCCATCCTTAGGCTGCTGCCCCCGCGACGTGAAAAATGGATGGATGGGTTTTGGTGTTGTTTTCGCCTGAGTTTTTCTGTCTGTTCGCAACAAAACTCAAAACGTTATTGATGGATTTTGATAACATGTCACAGGGAACAAATATTTAACTTTAGGTGGAGATCGAGAAAAGATCCTGGATTCTGGATCACTTAGAAATTTTCAATATCTTTATGGTGCTGCTTGGTGGAGGTCTGCGCTCAGAGTGCTTTTTAGGTTTCATCTAAAATATCCATTCATTTGCTACTGCTTATTCCCAAATGGGGTCGCGGGCGGGCTGGAGCCTATCCCAGCTGTCAACAGGCGAGAGTCAGGGTACACCCTGGACAGGTCGCCAGTCCATCACAGGACAAACACTAAGAGACAAACAACCATACACACTCACTCCTATGGGCAATTTAGAATCACCAATCAGCCTATCCCCAAGGTGCATGTCTTTGGACTGTGGGAGGAAGCCGGAGAACTTGGAGAGAACCCACGCTAACACGGGGAGAACATGCAAACTCCACACAGAAAGGTTCCCGGGTGGAGCCCTACCACCAAGCAACCTTCTGCGAGGCCACCGTGCAGTCCTCATCTAAAACATTAATCTAAATAAATGCAGTTTTGTTTTGCTGTATATTTATGATTAATGGCCATTGTAGTGTTTTATAAGTTATATTAACCCATAAGAACCCGGCATGACATATATGAAATCTTTTTATATAACTTTTTGGGTTGTGTTTTTAATGCATGTATTCATAAAATATGTTTTAAAATATATTAGCTGATCGTTAGAGCAAACACAACCACAGAAGTATTATTTTATACAAACATAAACATATCGACCATTTAACGTTTTATACAAAAAGGCCAAGCATTATATAAAATATATAACATTTTTAAAGAATTCTATTTGCCTACAATATTTAATTGAAAGATTTGATATCTAATTTAGTTTCTCGTCGTGTGCATATAATGTTTCATGTTCATAAAGTACAATAAGTAAAATAAAGCAACGGCATTAAAATTAAAACTCTGTTTTAGAGTGACTAAGGAAGATGCAGACACTCCAATTGTCTTGTGTGGGAACCTGAAAAAGTAAAAAAACAGACATACTGTCATCTGAGGAGGAGTTTATTCCTGCAATGGTATTTTAATTAACATGGTCATTACAATTTTAATTCCACTGCTTTTGCTTTACTGGTTCTTTCTGTTCTAAAGGACTGAACATTTCAGTTTCCATGCAAAGTATTTATTAGTTTTTATGTTTTAAAAGTCCATTTTAAAATAAAATGACATCAGGGTGTGACAAAGAGTATCAAGATACAAAATGATTTCAGTATTAAAACAAAAAACTTTAGTATCATGACAAGCCAAGTCTACAGACATCAAATTTGCTGCAGATAATACAGATTATATTCACCTAAAATGATTTTGTTTATGCAGTTTTCTTGTGGGGAATCAAAATACACCAGTACTGGTTGATGTTAGAAAATAAAAAACAAACTTTACCAGATATTGGGAAAAACCTCCTTAAAGCTCAACCAGCAACCTTCTTGCTGTGAGAACATAGTACTAACAACCACACCACCATGCAGTCCTCCTTTCATGCTAGATGACTGAATTCTACTGTTTGCTACAACCTGACTCAGCTGATAATTTGAAAAACTTACTATATGAGTGATGAGCTGTGTGGCCTCCGTCTGTCCGGTAACTGGCAGCAGAGACAGACCCAAGTCAAACACCACAAAGGCCTGCACAGCAGAGAAATGGTGCTCGCTGAGTCTGGTCCTCTCAACCAAGACTAGCTTGAGGAAGCAGTTCCTGACCTGAAAACACAAGAGAGAAAGCCATGTCAGAGCAAAGCAATAAGCAGAGAAGTGAGATCATAGTAAGATCTGATTGATCTGGCTTCATACATTACGGTAGCAAGCCAGCTTCCTCCTGTAGTCGTTTCCTGCAACAACGTCACATTCAGACACATACAAGATGCTGCTTTTGTTGGGAAGGAGAAAATCTGCAACACCGAGTTCATTTTCGAAGTGGATCTTCACATCTCCCCCTACATGAGAGATATGTTTTTTAATGGAGGTCTTCATTTGAGTAACAACATATAGCAGAATCATCTTCACATGCAGTTCCCACACTAAGGTGATGCTGCAGTATTTCAATATTTGTTTTATTTGTCTCTGCAGATGGACCCTATGGAGGATGTGCAGTCACGTGTTTCTAGTTGTTGATGATGTCAGTTTGGTGTGCATGGGTCCAGTAATAACCATAGAGTACCAAGCATATCCACACAGGATAAAGCATGGATCAAGCCTAAACACATTCACACAGCAAGTATCTGTGGATGATACCAACAGAAACCTCGTTATGTCTCGGGTAAGTTTCATCAATCTATCACTAAGCGCTTCATATCCGTCTCTAGTATCAGCCAGAATGTGCCGTATTTATATGAAATCTATGAGCAGAAATAAACCCACAGTTCCCAGTTATATTTTATTTTATTTCATAGTATTTGTAAAACCACAACACAAAGAAACAGAAACTCATCACAGACATGCTTGGAAAATGGATTTTACTTTCAATTCTAAATATCCGCCTCCGTCCAGAACCTACTGCACCAGAACAATGTAGGAAAATATGAGGATGTCAAAGAATTACTTTTGCTACATACTTTTAAAAATATAAATTTTCTCAAACTTTGTGATGCAAATAAGGTAATTAAAATGTTTAATATTTTATTCCTTTATTTATTTCCTATGTTTTAATGTTATTCTTAGAGTAAACTGAGTCAAATTTTGACAACTGCTAAATGTCTTTATAATATATAATGCATTCTATACAATTACTCAATTAATTGTGAAGATAGCAGATAAACTACTCGATTACTTAAATCATCTATAGCTGGAGTACAATTTAAAAGAAAAATCAGATGAGAAACAATTAAGTTACAGACTTTTTTAAAAATGTGTTGTTTTTCTTCCAAAGTAAAGTAAATACTCCGTGGTGGTAGTAAGTAAGCCTCGATGGTTATTGTTGAGCAGTTATCACTTAGCCAAAACAATATTAGACCTTTAAAATAAGCAATAATAACAATACAGCCCTACCATTGTTTTATGCTGCAGTGTCCATTTAGGAAAAGAGGTCACTTGTTTGCAACTGTTCTTTTGCACTTTTCCATCAATCCATTTTCCACCGCCTATCCAAAGTCAGGTTGTAGGTAAAGTCAGTAAAATGGTGAATACCTTTTAAACCTTGAATTAAAGAAGAATTCCTCCATTTCTCGCTGCACATGATGTGACCATAAGGAGGACCCGTGTTGAGGGAAAAGGCTGATTTAGTCTCCATTTATTAGAGAAAGAACAACTTAATAAATACCGACTAGAAGGTGAAGTGTTTTCATCAGGTTAACACCTTAAAGGAAGATCTAGACCTGCTACAAATACGTCAAATCACGAAACATTTAAAAGCAACTTTTCTTTTCTTTTTTTTCTCGTTTTTTCCTTTTTCTTCTTCTTCTTGGGTTTAATGGCGGGTGGTGGCTCACTGTGAAGTGCTTTACCGCCTCCTACTGTGCTGGAGTATAAAAAGCATTAAGTCAAGAACCAAACAAAAACAAAGATACAAAAACAAAAAACACAAAACTATATTCTATTTAGGAACATATTAAATAGTCAAATGGTTTCCCAATTTATATAATTGCTGTTTGAGACTTTGTGTTACCCTAATTTATTTACCCTTATATGTAATCTGCTGATTACTGTGGACATACACATATGCTGGGGCCTGTTCCAGAAAGCGGGTTATGTGACATAACTGTGTAAGTTTAGGAGTAAGTTTGGAGATAAACTCAACTTTCGGTTCCAAAGACAGAGGTAACTTTCAGTGTATATTAGTAACCGTGGCAACCTACTCTCTTAACATAACGTGCTCTGGAGCAATGGCCTGTTCCAGAAAGCGGGTTCAACTTACCCAGAGCTAAACTCTGATTTTGTGGTTGATTTACCCAGAACCTGCTTACTCTGAATATGTACTTTCCAGAACAGCAGATAACTTTAAGTGTAATCAACCTCCTGCTGGTAACTCAGTGTTAATGAGCCCGTGCACCACCAATACAAAGCCGGCATCAATATATCACAGAATTCCTGATTAACAATGGAAACTGCAGGTGAAAACAAACGGGCTGCGTATGTCACAGAGGCGGAGTTAGGGTCTAATACTGCTTGTAAAAAATTCAAGCCCATTTTTATTTAAAAAAATAAAGAAAAAAACAACAACACAGCAGCATCAATGTCAGAAAGAGAGTTAGCTTGAAAAAAATACCTGACAGAGTAAATGCAAGCGTTTAGTTGTACTTACTTTATTTTTAAGAAAATGTTCAATAAGAAATGTGTATCTATTCAAACATTACTTTATTTCCCATCACCAGTTTTATGGTACAATGAGACTCTCCATTAATCTGTAAATATTTTGGGTTCTGTTTAAGATGTGATGCTTGTGGAAGCAGGAAAACCTTGCCCCAAATCACCATAAAACACAAAAACCTTCTCCAAACAGTTAATAAAAAAAATAATAAAAATGTACTGGAGCTCTGCTGGCCTCAGTAAACATCATGCTGTCACTTAAATGTTTTATAATTAACAGTAATCATTGTTTAATTTGTGCATCATGCAGACCTATTTTATTCAGCTGGTTATGATGTATTCTGTAATCTTATCTGTACTCTGACATGTAACTGACGTGTTTT
>JBAMIG010016496.1:0-12157 GCA_037177335.1 Kiunga ballochi | reverse complement strand
AAGGTGCATTTTAAAACTTTGGAAATCTGACTCACCACCTCATTTTGAATCATGGTTAAGAGAATTAATAGGAGTTCTTCACATTGAAAAAATGCGGTTTGTGGTGTCTGGCAATACTCAAAAATTTTATGAAGTATGGAATCCCATCTTATAATATCTGAACCTGTAGTGACCACCTAAATATTACAATTGTCATAAAAAAAAAGAGTATGTGGAAACATTTAAGTGTGTAACTTAAGGCAGCCAAGGTGTTTTTTTGTTGTTGTTTTTTTTAGTGTCTTATGCTTTGGTGTTTTTATTTTTATTTTTGTGAATATTTATTTTTTATATTTAGATACAAAAAATATATTTACCTGTAAGGTTTTTTTTTTTTTTTAGTTTTTGTTCACAACAAGTATCTAATGATCAATGTTGTACACGGTTTGTTTTTATGTTGCATATAATTGAAAAAAACTAATAAACAGAGTTTGCAAAAAAAAAAAAAAGTCAGTTATTTTCTTAGCTGCTTTATTCACTTCAGGGTAGAGGGTGAAGCTGGATCCCATCCCAAGCAAGATATTCAGTGTCCACCGAGGACAGGTCACCTTTTTATCGCAGTGCAACACAAGAAAGACGAACAATCATTCACACACATATTATTTCCTATGAAGAATTTAGATTAACGTAACATGCATGTCTTTGAACTCCTCACAGTAAATGCAGCTGTGTGAGGCTTGAGCCGGCACCAAGCTGCTTTTAGTTCTGATGCATTTCTTGTATAATTATTTTTTTAAGTCTAAAGGTTAATGATACTGAAGATAAATGGAAAAGCAGGTAAATATAATAACAAGCATTTTGCAGGATTTTGTGAAAGTTAAAACTTTTTTATGTTCTTATTTGTTTAAAATATTAAGAATGAACTATTTTAGATATTGTTAATGTTTCAGAAATTGCTCTGGCTTTTGGGGGACCAAGCGTGATATTTGATTTGTGAATGTTTTATTTACAGATAGTCAACTTTCACTGAACTAAAGTAAATATTCATGGTAGGATAGTCAAATATGTCACCAGGGAATAGTTATAGATTTGTGGACAATTATGTAAATTAGGTATAGTACGCCATTTCCACTGAAGGCAACAACATAAGGTTATTTTTCATGTCAATACACAACATGCATGTAGACTTTATTATGTATTCAAGCAAAGAACATAAATCCACATTTTTATCCATATGTCCTCAAACCACTGTCTGACATGTAATCTGTTCATGATTCCTCTGAGAAATGATATTATGCGCCAATTTTAAATCTGCACTGACTTTCTGTTTGCTACTCGGTTTTGCATATTGATCAAACTTCACCAGACATGAGTGGTGGCGTGTTATGGTAATGTGACCTTATCTGCTTGACTAACCTCTATTTTTAATCCTCAATAATTGATATGTATGTTCACAAAGTTTTATGCACCATTTAGTCGAATTAGGGCACATTTTGGAAACCGAGGAGTAGATTTTATGTCATTACTGATTACAAAACAATGTATAATCAACCTTTAAGCCAGGTCATAACAAGTGGAGGCTCATCGGTTTCTGAACCCAGGGGGATTTGAAAGGCAGATGATTAACGCTGGCTGCAGTCAGACATCTATCTGGGTGGAGTGACTTGAAGTAATGGTTCTCTGTTGGGCTGAACTTTGTTTATATCCAGTGGTGGATTGTTGTTTGGTCATTGGGGAGCAGTGTTGCTTGTGGTAAGTGTTTTTGGTTGGATTGTTAGGTCGCTGGCCTATTTGTTAAGTGGTTGTGAACCTGCGTGTTTCATTTTTGCTGTTCCTATGCACAACTTTGATCAATCGCTGTGGTTCTGTCCCTTTAGGTCTGAAGAACAGAACTTCTATAGAGTTTGTTTGGGGGGATATGGTATTGTGGTATCAACCATAGCTAAAGCAGTTGTCTTAGGAGAACTTTCGAAGTTGCGGGTATGGTTGCAGGTATGCAGAAAATTTGTCTGGGGGTCATGATGCGTATTTGTCTGGGGTCTTTGTAATTGCCAGTTTGTTCAGTGGTGTGCTAGCTCGTGCCCGTGTTGGAGCATGCCATCAATGTCCGTGATACCCAGTCCATTCTGCAGGTGGTCAGTGGTGATGCACAGGTTTGGCCCAGTTGCCATCCTGGGTGATCTGTGCTGTCTGAGTCATGCACTGATGCAGTGGTTTTTGTTTCTGCGCTCATAGTGTTGATCCGTCATGTTAAGGGTTCCCTATACACTGTGGAGGATTCTGTTCCCAGCATATTCCCTCTAAACCTTTATGTGTCCCCCTTTGCTGGTGCTCACCTTCCTGGCTATCCTTAAACATGCTTCTCTGCACATCAGAGTTGCTGGGTCACAGAGTAGAGTTGGTGGCCCAGCATAGGCAGTCTAGGGTTTGTGAGTATGAAGCCGTATACCAGTGAACATTAACTGGTAGTGTAGGGGAATTAAAATATCTATAATACGACTGATATATCTGCATTGATTAGTGTAACTCTCTGCAGAGGAAAATCAACAAGTGAATCCTAGATAGCCTATAGAAGCAGGCCTCATGACATTGTGTAATCATTAGTAGGCAAGTCTTGATGTACCATAAAAGGTGGCAAGATAGAACAGATGGCAAGCCAAGAATAACTGGCTCTACGCTATATAAGTGGTAAATGCATATTAGTCTGGGCCTTCTCCTTGGAGAAGGCAGATAAATCAATCGTATTATAGATATTTTAATTCCCCTACAGTAGCCCACAAAGACTTTTGATCCAGCCCACCACAATATTACTGAATTCAGGTAGTTTGAAAAACCAAACATCCTCAAAAACAGATTGTAAAATTTTGTGCCTTAAATAAAAACATTGTTTTTTATTGTTTTATTGTTAATCTGTAGTTATCACAATTATCCCTGTTTGTGCTTACATCCAAGCACACTTTGCAGTCTCAATGCCATAGACAAGACAAACATGCTGGCTGTGCACATTAAAATGTACCTGTATACAAATAACAATAAAAGTGAGAGGCATAGGTCATTAAATACTTATCTTCTCATCAAATTAAAGTAGCCTGTAATGGAAGCAAAATCAAAACAAAAGAGAAAAAAAATCACCAAACTGAAAATAGGATAGGCCTACTAATGAGGAGAAGTTACATTTGCCATCCCTTACTATTTTTTTAAATATCAGGCTCGGTTCTCCAAAAATTGGTTTGACAGTCGGTTTCCCTCGTGCACTTTTATGAAGTTTGTTTTTTAAAATTCAGCATCTTAGGTGTATGCCATCCATCCCAACATCGTGAGCACATACGGTACATAGTGTCTTTAGGACAAGCCATCCAGAATGTGTTCAATCTTTAATCACCACAGAGAGCCGCTTTCATGTTACCAGAGGCCTGGATGTCAATCAGTTCGCTTTAGCTGCCTCATCCAGCGGCATCTTTCTCACATTAGCTGAGAACCCTCCACCTGGGCTGATAATAAATGGATCCTGCTACAAATGCAATTACATCCCTGGAAATGGCAAAGTCATCAAATCTAGCTGAGAAATGTTCTCTCAGTCGTGTGATAAATTTCCTCATGGTGTCTGTAATCTTGCTGCCATGCGGTCTTGAGCGAACTGAAGTGGAGCCGCTTCCCTGACGACAAGTCTGTGGAAAAACTCAAGTTTGTTTCTGGCCGTTTAGAGTTTTCCCACCACATCCACTGCAGATTCTTTTTTTCTTTCCCCTGTAGTTGCAGATTTAGTGTGTTCAAAAGAGAAAATGCAACGTTGCCCATATATTCTGACTTGTATAATGGCACGGCTGGTCAGCTGCTGTTTTTAAAAGACTGTTTTAAAATATATGCAGCTTGATCCCTGAGTTGCATGAAACGCTCGAGTGCTTTGCCCTTACTGAGCCAGCGCATGTCACTGTGGATTAAGATGTCATCATGACAGGCTCAGATTCCTGCACCAATTTTCTAAACACGCTCTGCTGTGTGCTTGCCTTTCCTCTCACTATTATTTCCATTGTTTTGTCCATTGTTTTCAAATGATAATCCGTGTTTCTGAAAAAGCTCATTTAGTTTACTAAATATAGAAGCACCAGTAGCGTTCCCTCCGAAGGCCATCAGCTCATGTTTAAAATCTTTGCCATTAAAACACCTGACAAATACTCATTTGTTCATGTTGTCAGTGGACTCATCTATACCCATTGAGAAGGATCTAGCATCTTTTCTCTCAAGTACAAGTTGGTGGACCTCCTGAGCCAGAACATGGACACGGCAAACAACTGTTTTAGTAGAGTTTAACTGATGTAATTATCATGTCCATGGATTTTTCAAATTCTTTCAGAACAGAAAAATGCAGTCGTTAAAAACATCAGCATCTGTAAAAGGCTTATGGTGCTTTGATAGTACCCAGGCAGCCTGAAGAGACTAACTTGTTGCTACCTTATCAAATAGTTTGGTTCATTTGGTTCCTCAGGCATGGGAGTTCTGATATTTCAAAGCAGCTATTTTTCTCAGCCAGGTTTTTGACTGTTCAGGATATAATCCATTGAATTTTGCATGCTTTGTGTTATGATGGCTTATAATAATGTATTTATTGACAACAGCAATTGTTTTGTTGCAAACGAGGCACATGGGCAGAGCATTTCTAAAAGTTGGCATAAAATGTATATTTTCTTACCCATTCTTGATTGAATCTATTATCTGCATCAACTTTCCATTTAGGTGTCGTTAAGAGTATCATCTTACAGGCTTTCAGAACGCTTTTCTGATGGTGGGTTACCACAACATTGCATGTAACAAAGATGCTTGGCATCTTGGCAGATATACAAACATTAACTGTAATATATCAGTGTCACCCTCTAAGGGCTTTTTGCTATACAAGTAGTACGTTAAAACATACAAAGGGAAAATTAACATGTAGTATTTGGTCGGAACATATTTTATATATAACATATATTTTGTATCCTCTGTAATATAATAAAGTCATTTTGGGGAAAATATTTCAAAACACAATCGGGCTCTCATAGAGTCTGCCAAAAATATTTCAGGCCCACAGACAAACCTAGTTGATAACCCCTGCAGTACCCTAACATTCTTTCAAACACTCCCCAAACAGGGAACTTTTATTCTTAAGGGCTGGGATGTGATGTGATGGCCCTCTATCAGCCTGAGTTGTGTCCCTGGTTTGAGCTGGGGTATCAGCTCTTCTGATGCAGGCTTTGCTTTTTGGTTTTGTTAAATAAACATTTTCGCCTTTTTTATTTAACTTTTTTCTGCCTCCTTTTTGTTACGGTCTTTGAGCCAGATTGTAACACCACCCAAATGTTCAGTGGAAAAAAAGCAGCGGGTAATGAGACGTCACTAAATTGATTATCTTTTTGCAAGTGGTTTACGGCAAAAGCTTCAGCGAAGTAGCACCGATCCCAGTACCAGACAAGCAATTCTGGTGTCCACAAAGCGTAAAGTGATCTTTAAATAAATAAAGTCATCTTCAAGCAATGCAACACAATCCGCAAAGCAGGAGCAAACAAGGTGATTAGCGTTGCAGCAGTTAGCCATAGCACTTCCTATAGTGCATGCTAACTGTTCCTGATCTTCCCCCTAAAAAGAATTACTACATGCAAATATCCCATATTGACAGACACATTCCCTAAGCAGTGGATTTACCATCCCAAGGATAGTTAATCCCATAGGAATCCATAAAACACAGACATTTCACATATTAGCAAAAGATTAGCAAAACTAAGCGTAGTCTGAATACCACCACGGCACAAGTCAATTAAACCGGGAAACAAGAGGAGTTGAGGTAACTGGAAGTTATTCACCAGTCACCAAGGTGGGTGTTTTATGTCAGGAGTTGCTCTAACTACCTACAGCATCATGAGGCTGACACACGAGCACCCATGTCATACTGCTATAATCACAAAGATGCTACAACAATGACATGGCATCACAGATACAACAGTACATCTACAGAGGACACCTTTTATATCAGTTTTACTTTAAACTAGGAAAAAAGCTAACAAATGTAATTACCAACCTACTAGGATAGAAACCCAGCAGGACACTGCTTCTTGAGGGGTAGAGTAACCACTGATGTGGGGATCAAACACAACAGTATTTATTAAACCTGACATAAATTAACTGAAGACAACGAAGTCTTAGGACACTCGATTTGAATAATGGCTTATGCAGCAGTGTAACCTTGAGTTACTGTTATCACCAGGTACCACATTGTTTCTGTAAAGGAGCATTTAATCATTTTGAGGAAATACATTGATTTAAGATTACAGCTTTCTTTGTTCACAGTAGTTTTTAGGTCTAATTAGGTCTAAAACATCAATTTAAGTTCAAAATGCTTTTAGATGCTCAACATTTAAAACTGGTCAATCACTTTTGACAAGCATCTTTTTTTCTCAATGTGTGGCAGGACTTTGAAGGTAAAATGAAAAGGACGTGATGGGAGAGTGTGAGATTTAGGTGTGCATGTTTTTTTTTCTTTTTCTGTCATCTTGAGGAAAAACAGATTGTTAATGTGTGTTATGTAATATGTAATGGCTGAATTATTTTCAAAACTATGACAAAACAGAGCTTTTTCAAAGATAACCCAATGGTATGAATTGTTGGACATGCTTTAAAAAAGCATTGTACTTTGTCACCCCTTCATGTACCCACTCCTGTTATATACCACTGCAAATATAAGATTCTTCAGATGTAAATAATGTACATCATTCTAAAAAAAATTCATTTTCTTTACCGCTTCATTCAGTTCATAGTTGTGGGTTGGCAGGAGCCCATCCAAGCTATCAGTAAGTGGGTCACATCCTGCAAGTAGCCAGTCCACCACAAGCCCAAGACAGAGTGACAATTCAAACCGGACCTGATTCAAATTAATGAACTATCTCATCAAGTTCATTGCAGCCTGTTAATTATCATTCATCCCATTCAGGTGTGTTAAAGTATGGTTGCCTCTAAGACATGCAGGGAAGGGGGACTGGAGGACCAGCGTTGAGAAACACGGTACTAATGACAGACTAAAGAAACGACAAGACACAGGTGGACTGAATTATATAGCTGAAACCAGGTGAAACTAATTAACAGGAAGTTAAAAAAAAGACACATGGAGCAAGAATGGAAACATACCAATATAAAACAGCAAACTCAGATTCTGACATCATTATGCCCACAAATACACCTTTTCTATGCAGAAGTAATTATTCAGAATGAAATCATTTAGATATAAAGTTTACTCTTTTTCATTTACAAAAATAAAAGTCCAAATTTAGGGTAAGGGAGAAGGCGTAACAGAGATGGACCAGCAGGGGAAATGTGTGTCCTAATGACAAGGAAAGGACCATCTGCACCATCTGCACAGTTACCAAATTACATTTTAAGAGGAATTATTTTACATGATTGAGGATTTATTCAATTTGGGTTTAAAACTGATATAAACCACTTTAGATTTAAGTTTTATTCAGAATGGTTATTTTTATTCAGATTTATGTGTTTACAAAATCATTTTACGATATTTTTTAAATTCATTTCATTAAAAAAATCTGAAATACAGGAGAACTGCTACTCTCACCGCTAGCAGCAGATGATTCTGCGACACAGACAGTTCTGTTGCATCACTACAAGCCTTTTATCAATTTTATGTCAGGATCTGGAGCCTCATTTATGAAGTCTGCTTATGCACAAAACAGAGCCTGAAAGTAGTGCAAGTACTTTGCTATGAAAATTTTGGTATTTACAAAAATAAAATTGACTAAATAAAGGGATTACCGGTACGCCAACTTTTGCGAGTGACCTTTTGGAGAGAGAAAAACTGGCAGCACAGCTGATGAGATGATGAATTTAAGTCGCATTTGACCCATTCATGCTATCAATACTATTAGACTTTGTATGTTTAGGAAAAAAACAAGAAGAAAACATCTATTTGCTTTTTAAGAAATGTTCTTTGGACTTTGATGTAATGAATTGTTTATTTTTTTTTATTTATTTTTTTTTCAAATGGTGGGTTAAAAGCCAATAGTGTAGCAACAACAGCAAAATGATAAACAGTAAACCAGTAATGTGATGGTTTAGACATACTTAGTAAGTGAATCAGGTTGGTTTATTTGTGTGTTGTTGAGATATAACATATAAAGCAATCATCTTAAAGCCTGCTTCTATGTTCCTCAGACATAGTACAAATAGTTTGTTGTTACCTCAAGAAAAGACCTTCATGAGATAATGACATCAATTCCTTTTATACTCTCGGGGTAACATAATAAATAACTTATTTTTGAATGCAATACATTAGCATAAAAAAGACATTATTGCAGTTTCTGCTTCTATTTATTAAGGTTATTGCCACAGTTTTTGGTTTCAGATTAAACTTAGTGTTCAGTTTTATTCATTTAACCTATTTGGCTAATCATACCTCACGCCTTTGTGAAATCTTTTTCTAAGTGTTTAATTAGTTAATAGAGATAAAGTATTGATTATATAGCAATAGTTGCTAGAGATGTACTCCTGAGTGGAATGCAGGAGCTGGAATTGAACAAACCTGACTGCCCTTTATCACAAACTATGAAGTCTGGCTAGAGGTGAAGAAGGCACAAACCTGGTCAATAAGTGTGAGATATATTTGTGGGCAGAAGCATTTAAGCCTTTAAAGATTAGCAGGGAGCTGAGGAGAAAATACATGGGTGAGATAGTTGTGTTTTTATTATGTCACTGAATCAAGCTGCAGTATTTTAAATCAGCCACAAAATATTTGTAACATTGTCTACTCCATCTCGTGTGTGTAGTGTTTTGTTTATATTGCACTTGTCCTTATCAGGGATTATAATAAAGAAAAAAAAAGTCCATGGAAAATAGCAAGCCATCTTATTGCAAGTTCTCTGCACATTTTTTCTGCTTTGATTAGTTTTTCTGCAAAAACAAAAATGTAAAAATGAGGGTTTTATAGAAAATAGCTGCCTCTAAGTAGTCCATGGTAATAAATAGCTGTGTTTTCAATTCAGTGCAACTAAGCCACAGAGTTTTCACATTATTTTCTCTGTACCATCTGCTATTTGTTTATTGGGTTTTACAATATTTAAATAGCCAATCCTTTAAGTTGTACAGAAAATTAAAAACTTCCAGCATGAAGAATTTTAGTGAGATCCTTTTGAAAACATCCAATACAGCCTAAGAAGCTAGTTAACATTGCTTCAGTCTAGGATTGCTGATGACAGCAGTTATTGTACCATCAGACCCACCATGTTGTTTTACACAAACCAAAATATACCAAAACCCCTCATTGTCACTTTAAAAATTCATAAACCACTGTATTGGGCTTTTTACAAGGACCTTCAAAGTTAAAAAAAAAAACTTCCCCATTCTGTGATCCTGTAAATTGAGCCAAAATGCTCCAAAACAACAGCAATGTGTGGCTTTCTGCTATAGTTGGCAGCCAACAAGGTATTACAGAGATAAATCAGGTTTCAACACCTTTAAAAATGTTATTTAAAAAACATCTGATTTTGACATCTTCACAAGAGAAGCTGATTATGGGCACATAGATTCCTTAAGAAAGCTGTAAACCAAACTAACCTTTTCATTCTCATTATTATATAAAGATTTTAGCAGATTTCCAGCTTTAGATTTAGAAGATTGCATTACGAGCTATTTGATGCATCACACAATTAATGAGCTGGCCATTGTGTGGAGGTGGCTGTAACAAATACCAGCATGTGTTATTATGGGGGCTCAAAAGGTTTGAGAACTACTTGAATGGAGGGCTGGAAGAGGGGTGCACAATTATCTGCAGTCTGTACCTTTTAAAATGCTTTGCTATGAACAAAATAAACAGCATAATTTAATAGAATTTACGAGATACTAATCTAATTAACATCCTTTTTGTCAGTTTTATTTCCACATGTGGTCTGTTGCATATATCTTTTGGGGAATTTTGGAGTCACATAGTAATACAAACAAAACATACAATGCACATGTATATTAGACCCATTTGTTGATTTTATTTAAGTCTCTACAACAATAGTTTGTGACTGGTCTGAATTAAGAAATAAATGTTCTTGTTCTGTTTTGCCTGCTGCATTAAAAAGCTTCTGTTTCTTTTTACAATGACAAAGAGTAGATCATCAATGACCTCCAGAAAAGCTAGTCTTTTGTTATTAGAAGAAGAAGACTTGCAAAAAGTCACAGAAGATCCTAATCTATTATATTTCAGAAGTACAACTGTAACATCAACGTGCTTCGGGATGTACGGCATTAGAAATACTAAAGCGTGCAGTACACAGTGCACAGAGGCATATCATGCTCCGCTGGAAAAGGTCAAAGCAAAACGTAATAAAGGTCTTGACTGTTTTTGCAAACTAAACCACAAAAATAATGGTTGAAAAGAAAATATCTTTAGAGAGAGCTGAGTATTACAATTGTGCAAGAGGACTTTAAACTTAAAAGAGACTGAAAACATAACAGCAGCAGAGTGCTGGAAACAGCAGAAAAGTCCAAGGATTCTCTGAATGGTCACAAGAAACATTTAGAAACGTATTTGTTGCCAAACGTTGTGCAACCAAACGAGGAACAAAGCCAAAATGTGCACCTATAGTGCATTTCACTTCAATATTATGTGGGATTTTTACACTTTTCTTTGTAACTTTTTGACTGTGGCTTTTCCCTGAAAAAGAAAAAAATGATACAAAAGACCTAAACTGAATTCAACTCTGTTTTTTATGTAGAGATGCCAATTACAGTGTCCAGTGTTTTCCTTCTGCAGCTCGTTCTCTGCAGCGTCTCCATTTTAATTCCTCTACTGTTATCGATTTCCAGCATTTCTGCTGGAAACTGACATTAACTAGTTGTGTTCAATAAAGAGGAGGGAGACAGGGGAAATAAATTCGCCCAGAGGGTCAAGTGGTTGGTGAACATGGAGGCATAACAGTTATCTTACCTTGACTAGTGACAGCACAGGATTGTGAGTCCCTGATGCTCTTATCTCTGTTTCTTCACCAACCACTCTCTTTTATTACAGTGATAAGAGGAAATGTAGAGTCCAGAAACAAGTCTTTGTTCTTTGATTGTCAAGGACTGACATGTCCAATGCTACAATAAGCTTAATTCTACAAACATCTATGGTGAAGCACGTCTAAAAATATACTGATGTTATGTCACCTGGTGTAGATTTGTTACATTATTAAAAAAAAATGATTGTCTACATAATTTAAGTCTAAACACAATCCGCTGTTGTTAAATCTAATGTCTGGTTCCTGCATTAAAAATGAAAGCATCTCTCATGTTTGTCCTCTTCAAATTGGTGACTCGTGATCATTTTCAGACACTAACAGCGGCCTGGTGATGTGATTAGGAAAGATCGGTGCCTAGTTCAGGCAATTAACATTTGTTATTCTTTGTGCAAGGTTTTGATGTCCTAGATATGACAAAGTTTACACTGATTAAAACTCGCAGCTGATACAGAGGCAGAATTATGTACGGACACTTATGTGAATCACATCAAAAGGAACGCATAAGAGAAGAACAATCTTATGCCAACTTTGTTCAATCCAGTTTTCAGGGAGAGTCACTTCAGAGAGCTTTTTAGACAAACGTGGTTAAAAAATCATCCATGACACTGGGTTAGTCTGTTCTGACATCGTATGCAACACATTACTCTCTTTACACAAGTACATAAAAATACCTTAATTTCTTTAGCCAGATGTATACAGCTGTAGGTAACTAGTCTAAAGGTCCATTAGATGCAGAAAATGGAACAGAAATCATGGGGGCAGTGTTGAGTTGTACTACTCACACATATCCAGAGAAAAAACCAAAAAAGAGAAGAAAAGGAAGAGGTGAGTGACAATGCAGGAACCGCTACATGAAAAGTATCTCAAAAAACATTGAGAATGGCATAAAACCTTGTGTATTTGTGTATTTTTTTCTGGTGGAAACAACTTTACAGCCATACATTACCGCTATCAACTGGTGTCGGAACATAAAAATGAGCTCTGAACTCTGCCCTCTAGTGGAGGAGCTGACTAAACAACTATAACAGAAAAGACTTGCGGTAATATGGCAGCAAATACATGTGTCCCCGTTTACATACATAAGAAAGCATTAATGGGTTTTAACCCCTTAATGTTTGAAATAAGAAGAACAAAAACAGGGGCGGGGAATATATATA
>JBAMIG010016492.1:0-12260 GCA_037177335.1 Kiunga ballochi | reverse complement strand
AATTATTGTGGAAAAATCTAAAACTCCGTCCGGAGGCTCAAAACTTAGTTGCAGTAAAAATAAAGCAAAAATTCATCGTCTGGGTTGCTCAGATGGAACTGGCCATGTGCTCTGCAGAGCTTCCAGCATGGCCTTTTGGAAGAGGAAGTGAGGAAGAACAGAGAGAGAACTGAACTGTGTCTTCTCTGTTTAAAAGACCTGCGTGTCCTCCTGCTGTTGGAGGTGTGAAACCAGAGGAGGTCTGGTTTGTCCCTTTGTTCTTGGAAATGAGGATGGCTTGTGAGGAGGTTTTGGGATAAGAAAGAAGGTCCTTGTGGTCAGATAAACTCCAAAGTGTTTGCTTAGGTGAGGGCTCCGCTGATGTGGAGCAAATGGTGTAGCTCAATGTGGGATCTTTGGGGTCGAGTTCGCTACAATACAATCCTTTATCCTTCATCATTGTTGTCCTCATCATCATTATCATTATTTGTTGACTTACCAGCTGCACACCCATGATGTCAATCTTCTGTTCCACCACATTCCACAGACGATCTTTCAGATATGGTTGTGGTGGCTCTGGAGACCATTGGATCTTGGTGTATTGGCATATTCAACAAAACCAGTCGGATATGATTTGAGCTGTCTGACGTGGCGCATCATCCTGCTGGAAGTAAACAGCAGAAGATTAAATACACTCTGATCATACTGGGATGGAGATGGTCAGCAGCACTCAGGTGTTCTGCGGTAATTGGTGTGGAAAATATCTCATGTACCATTACAGAACCACTAGCCTGAACCTTTGATCCGTGCTTTCATGTGTCTGAATGTTACAGCTAAAACCGAGAATCAGACACAGCAGCAATTTTACATCTTCTGCTGTCCAGTTTTGGTGAGTCTTTGTGAATTGTAGTCTCAGTTTCCTGTAATTAGCTGACAGAAGACTGATCATCTGCTGCTGTAGAACATCTGCTTTAAAGTATGAGAGTAATAGTAAACAGTGGTTGTTCAAGTGAATATTGTCTTTTTATCACATCCAATCAATCTGCCCTTTCTCTTCTGATCTACATAAACCAGACATTTTCATCCAAAGCTGTACTGCTTTCTTGATATTCTCTGTAAACCATATCAATGGTTGCATGTTAAAATCCCAGTAAATCTGCTGTTTTAGGAATGTGCAGAGCAGCCTGCCTGACACAAACAACCCTGCCATGTTCAAATTTACCTGCATCTAATTTCTTTCTCATTGTGATGCTCAGTTTTAATTTCAGCAAGACATCTTGACCATGTCTACCAGACTAAATGCACAGAGTGGCTGCTAATCAGTTATTAGCAATTAAAAAGCTTTAAAGTTGGTGAGTGAGTTACTGTAAATGATTGCTGTAAGAAATCATCGGCCCTTATTGCAGTCCTGAAACATGTTCTGATTGCAGACATTTTTAAGAATTACTGCTCTTGTTCTGGCTGATGTCAGAGCAAATTATTGGTTTGGTTCTTAAATGATAACCTAAAAACCCTTTTAAAGCATAAGTGCATGCATTTACTTACAGTTTATAAAGACAAAATAAAACCCTGTGATGGACTGGCGATCTGTCCAGGGTGTACCCTGCCTTTCGCGACCCCATTCAGGGAATAAGCAGTAGAAAATGGATGGATGGATGGATGGATAGATGGAAAGACAAAATAAATAAAAGGAAAAATTTGGCAAATTATTACCAAAAGAAAAAATAATTTGATAAATAAATAATGTATTAAATACAAATAAAGAAAATACATTAGTGTAATAATATTAATAAATATAACAAATGCCAGAAGTGGTTTGAACACATCAAGTAGTTATTTTTCCAGAGTCAGAGAGAAATCACAGATCCAAAGCTTACACCTTCAAATACTTATTAGTATTAACATCTAGGACAGGGATCACAAAATCCAGTCCTCGAGGGTGTCCTGCTGGGGGTCCATGCTTCTCTGCAGCAACACACATCATGCAAACGAACAGCTCATTAACAGACTTGTGCAGAATTGGACATTAAGCTGTGGAGATCACCATCATTTGAATCAGGTGTGTTTCATTAGTTTAACTTTCAATACCTGCAGGACACAAGCCCACCCTGATGTGGTGTCAAAACCTAGACGTCATGACAGAACTGGTCCAAAGTTCAGTTTCTAAGGACTCGGTGAGATCAAGGTCATAAACCTTTAATTCATTCATATGCTAAATATTTTTTCTGTCCATGTCTGAGAAAGAAAAACAAGTTAAATCATGGCAATTATAACATATCTAGATTAAAATATCTGTTTATTGATAGCTTGACATTTGCCACTACATACAAGATGCAAAAAGTCTGAGTAATAATTAGATTGCATTGTGTCATACATATAGAATACAGCCTTTGCAATCCGTATTACATCAAACAGATACAAAATGTTTGTTATTCTGTCGTATAAGTCGACATTTTCCTTGTTAGGAAATCTCAGATATCCCAGATGTTTCTCCAAACACTTCCCTCCTGTTTCTGATTACCTGACTGCCTCACCTGTAAATGAACGCGGCTCATCCTGGACTTAGATGGCTTTGGTACCAGTAATGCACAACTGGCACCAGGAAGAATCAGAGGACTTAAGCAATGCTGTGGATCTGCTTCATAGTTTTTGTCTCTGCATTTAAATGGTTTTAAGGATTTAAATCTTAATCTTAAAACTATGTTTAATGTGGGATGTCTCTATGAAAATGTTTTGTCTGGGTAAGGATCTCAGAGGCTGGCATTAAAACAAGCCTGTCTCCACTGGCGTTGGTTCAGCTGGCTAAAATGTGCAATTTATTAGGTTTTTGTCCTCAGAGTGCAGCAAATATGTCAGATGATTGGATCACATGAATTATGCATTAATGCAGCTTGTATTTGAATTCTTTTTATTGTGCTTCTAATATTTTTTTTTAAGCTGACTTACGTATTTACCATATTTTTAATAAAACAAAGAATTGGTTTCTTTGTCTCCCTGTTTTGATCTTGTTACAGTTTGACGAGAGTGAACCAAGAAATCCTGACACATCTTTAAAAAATGAAGAGATGTCAGGCATGTTGTCTTGTAAAAAATGCTCTCTTTAACTGTTCAGAACTAATTTGGCTATAAACTCTGCAACATAATGGGGAAAGGAAAAGATTAATTGAGAAAAAAGAAGTACACCCTGCTGCTAGTCACTGAATTGCAAAGTCTGGTTTTTTATTAGGCTGATATGACTCTGCTCTGGAAGGATTCAGTCTTTCTTTGCAGTAAGCCTTGTTGTAATTGTAGTTGTCAGACATATTTTCATTTGTCTTTGAGGATTACAAATGAGCTGAGAAGATTTTAGCGTTGTAGTTTGAGCTAAAAATTATTATCATGAAGCGAAAAATGCAGACAAAATAGCCTCAGAGCAACAAAGAATATTATAGTTAACATCAAGTATTTGATTACATGCCATATGTTCTCTATTCATGCTAATATTTTGGCTTCATTTAGACCAGCAGAGAAATACATTTATTGTATTTATTTGTTAAAATAGTTATTTGGAAAAAAAGTAACTAAAGATTTTAAGCTTAATGTACATTTTTTATGCTGCATTTTAAGCCAGTTTATGTAAATCTATACCTGCAGGAAATGTTGTGCAGGCTTTGTAAACCAGAGATTTACCATTAGCCTTTAATTCCACCCTGCACTTCAAACTGTGGCCTTTTTTAATATCAGCCTCTGTCTCTCTACCCTGTTTTTCACTGCATTGCTGAACTTTTCTTGTGGTGCTGATTAAATTTTCTCTCCACCTTCTATTTAGTGCTGTTTTTTCATTTCTCCTGCTTTTGCTCACCTGCAGTAAAGTTTTCTTTCATATAAGAAAGGTGAATTACAAAGGAGGCTATTAGATTATTTACTATTTTAAAAGTTAGAAATGTCATTACATTGCTAGTTTTCTCACTTTATTTTACATGTTTACCAACAATCTTTAAACTGATAATACAAAAAGTGTTTTTTCTAAAGTATTTTGTATCAATGTTATACCAGAACTGCAGATTTCTGTAGTTTGTGAACTTTAGTCTACAAATCTGATTACGCTGGCTACTGGTGATAAACACAGCCATTGCAATTTATTCCACTTTAATTTTAAAGTTGCCCAAGTTGCTTGTGGGTATGTAATGTCCTCAATGTGTATCTCCCATTCCACTTCATCCCATAGGTCAGGAGTGACCCATATTGGACTTGTTTAGCAGAATCTACCCAAGCCTTGTGATTACCCATGGATTTGAGTCAGCTCTGCTGCAGCAGGGACCCTCCCAACACTTGCAGGATTGTGATTCTTGAGGATCGGCGTTTGCCCTCCTTGCTATAGGTGCTTTATTGGATTTAGTTTTAGTGACAGGGGAGGGAGTATGAAGGGAGTGGATTATTGTGAACTGTGCTGTTCAAGAAGTCAGTTTGAGGGGTTTTTGAGTTTATGGTGCATTAGCTTTGCTGAAAGTATCCATCAGAAGATGGCCCACTGTGGTCATAATAGTATTGACATGGCCAGTAACAGTTATCAGTGGGCTATAGTGTTTAAGAGATACTCATTGTCACACTTTTGGTTCCTCAGAAACAAGAAAATGTCCTCTACAATATAACACCAGCAGCAGCCTAAACCATTGAAACGAGTCAGGAAGCATCATGAGCCATTCATTAATTCATGTTCTGCACTGCTAAATCCAATTTACGGTCACAGGCAAGCTGACACCGATACCTGCAAATAGCAGGTGAAAATGCAGGGTATACCATGTCACCAGTCCGTCACAAAGCAACAACCTAACAGGCGTGTCTTTAAATGGTGGGAGGAAGTCAGAGCACTGGGAGGGAACCCCTGCATAAAGAACATGCAATTCTATTCAGAAAGGCCACTGTTCAGACCTCACCAACCAAGGTTTGAACCAGCAACCTTTCTGTCATCCATCCATTACCTGTACCGCTTATTCCTGGGAAGGGTAGCTGGTAAATGGAGCCTATCCCAGCTTTCATTCGGCAAACATGCACGGACAGGAGGAAGCCAGAGAGAAACCTATGTTGACATGGGGATAACAGGCTACTCTCTGAGCCGGGGCTCAAACCAGTGACCTTCTAATTGGGAGGCTATCCCCCACACCACCCTGCAGCTCTTCTTCAATCATCTAAAGCTTGTGTGAGTTGTGGCTTCAGGTATTTGAGCAGGTTAATGGTCTTGGGCAGTGGGCGTCCTCAATGGCCGCTGTCCCGCTGATTTTTCATGTATTCCTGTTCCAACACACCTGGCTGTTGATGTTTATAAAAAAGAGGCTCAAGACCCATATTTAACTTTGCTTTTACCAGAAATAATGGCTTCTTAATTGGTAGCATTTCATTGCTTTATTATTTAATTGACTTATTTGAATTTATTTTTTTTTCTATTTTTAAGCACATTTTATGTAGTTCTGTATCTTATTATTTGTGTTCTAATTGTTCTAATTGTTCCTCAAGGTGTTTGATTTTGTTTAAACTTGTGTTCTCCTCATGGGGATCCTTCATGCTGGGGCTGCTGCCTTCTTGGTCTGGGGTTGGGGGGCATGGGAATTGCTTCCATCTTGGCAGCACAAAGTCCGGCATCGCTGCCTTGAGGCAACAGGACAGATCCCAGCTTGCCTTGACCTTGGTGCTGTATGGTTGCCACGGCAACGGCCCATATGGACTTGTGGATGGTTTCCAGCAGTAATATGGTTTCCTCACATAAACATCAGTACCAAGCCGTTTATTTTTCTCATTTCTACGTTTTTTTTTATTATTATTATTCAATAATATGGAGTCATAGTGGGGGTGGGGGGTGGTGTTAGTGAATGTAATGATAAACATCAGCGACCTACTGAAAGCCATGGGGGCCCATACTATCAAGCTGCTCTGACACATAGCGTTATATTTGTCTTCCCATCATTCTGGTGTTAATTCATCTGAAGGACATTTAGGAGAACTTGTGCTTTGGCCTTTCTGTTCTTGAGGAACATCAACATTTCACACTTTTATGACAGGCTCTCCACATTTTCTCTTACAGACATAAATTACATGAGCCGTGCTCTTTACTTAACTGGATGCATTGAAGGATTTTCCTTTCCGATGAAAATTATAATATAATTTACCACAACTTTCTCAGCCTTTTTTGTTGTGCAGCTCATCGTATTTTTTTTTATCACATTTGACAAAAGTGTTTGAATTGGTCCCATCAGTGTTTCTGTTACACAATGTTTTGTGTATGCAAACAGCGGAAGGCATGTTAATTTGTTCTTACAGCTCATTATTTGTATGTTGTGGCTGCAAAGTAATGACTTGCAAATGGAAACACAGCAAATTAAAAAAAACTTTGCAATTGTGGAAATGTGGAAGAAATCAAATTTAGAAACACGTCTTTCAATAAAACAGCTTCTGAGTTAGTTAATCAAAGTAGATTTGACTTTGTGAAAGACAAGAGTATCATGGAATGATATACATATATATATATATATATATATATATATATGATAAAACAAATAGTAAAAAAAGTCATTTGTGATAAAATATTAATTATTCTTTTTATTTTATTCTGTAATTTCATACATCAGGATCTTGCTCACAGTAAAGTAAATAATCTACTCAGTGACACTAAATTTATAACATTCATCCCGGTACACTATTGTTCTGGAAATTTATGCAAAGCTGAGGAGCCAAAATTTCCCCCTTTCAGCTGTTGCTCTCTTATCAAACCATTCAACATTCACAGATTATTTTTGCTTTTCATGATTTGTTCATGCCAACTTGAGACCCTTCGCAGTTTAGTTGCATAACAGCGACTTGACATGTTTACTGAATTAAGGCTCCATGTGGAGGAATCTAATCCTCAGTTTTCTTTTATCTCATTTGCTCACTTTATCGGTTTGAGCGCTACACTGCCACATGGACAACACAGAGGAGAAAAAGGTTGAGTAAGCTGCAAAGCTCAGGTAATCATGCTTCATATCTTTCCTTTTCAGGGTGTTTTTTCTCCAAATACAGAATGTGTTAAACACTAAATAAAATCATCCAGTTTTCACATCGTACCTCTGAAAAGCTGGAATTTTAAGCAGCTAAGCTGAGTTTACAGAAGCATGTGTGCCCTCTGTTGCACACAGATAGCGCCTTACCTTAGGAGTGCAAGACTTCTATATGATTTAATAAAACAGAAACACTTTTTTTCACAGTAATAATGAGGCATAGAGATGAGGGATTGTAGGTTTTATGTTGCAAATAAGGAGCAATTTATCAGTCATCTGCAACTAATTCTATTTAAATTTCCTTTTACGTGCTCAGGAACAGAATGCAAATTTAAAGACATCGTTTTGAACAAAGATGGTAAAGATTGGGGGTATTTTTGTGTTTTAAACATAAACAGATGTGACTGACAACACCGATTCTTTTGTGAATCCCACATTAACCCTGCTGCAAAGACTGACAGAAGATTAAAGGTAGATTCTGCTTTTCTCCCTGATGTCCCCTTACCACGCTGATGAAAGTCCTTCCACTTCAAAGTGAACTCTTCTTTTGAATTCGTACAAACCTTCACAAGGAGATTTTTATTTTGCGTCACGTTTTAGTCAGGCTTTCCTTTCTCTAGTTTCTTATTTATGTACCAGACAAATCTGAGCAACACGTTAAGCAGTCCGGTCAGTTTTTTCCTAAACCTCCAAACAGTAAGGTTAAAGAATGCGTGCTTTATACATGCGTTGAAAGTCATGAGAGGAGATAGAAGCTACTGGTATTTAGACAGGAAAGCTCTTGATGGGCCTTGAGGAGAATCCCTCCTCTGCACTACTTGTTAATAGTGGAGAAATAGTTTCCTGTTCATAATTAGGTGGGTTTTTTTGTCTTTCTCCTTCACACTATCTGCATTGTTCTCTCACAGAACTGGTTCTGATTGGCTGGTCTTCCAGTCTTCTCCATTCCAAGTGTTTGTTTAACCTTTGCTAGCTGTTTGTTTCGCTCTGCTATGTGTGTGTGTGTGTGTGTGTGTGTGTGTGTGTGTGTGTGTAAACTGTAGCTGTTCTCTGATAACCTGCGCGCATCAAGCCTCATATCAGCTGTTATAGCATAGAACCATCATCAGGCTACTCCATCCTAAAAAGATCATATTCATGTATTTTATTGTTTTAAATGTAAATGCTTCCTCCACTTGCCATCCCTTTTCCCTGATGCATCACCTGACTGGAATGGACCAGTTGATGTATTGTGGTGGGCACATCACTTTTAAATAGAGTCACTGGTTGTTTTTTGTTTGTTTGTTTACCTGCTCCCTGATTGAAATTAGGACGTCATTGTGAGAAGCTGCTGGATCTGCTTGAATTGAATCAGGTGTTGGAGCAGAGAAAAAACAAAAAGCTGATGGAGTTTGAAAGTACAAAGGATCCAAAAACCACAGAACCAATGCATTGTTTATGGCTGTTGCTCTGAAAAAACATCTTATCTATTTATATTGTTTAAATCAGGCTGACTTGACATTTTAAACACCCTCGGCATGTGCTTGCAACCCACTGGAATGCTGCAAACCTGAGTGTGTGATAACCTTTAACAACATTTGTTGTTAAAGCAGCAGCCACAGGAAAATGTTAACTATTTCTTTGATAAACTGCTGCAGATGCACCTGCTCGCTCAGGCACACAAACATGTTTATACATTTTCCCGTCTTACACACATACTTCCATAACATCTGGTTGTTCCAATTCTGACTTGCTCCTCGGCACCACATTCATCTTTCTGTCAAAGGCTTGCATGTAAAAATGTGTCCAACTTGTATATAAGACGACCACTAAACGCAGCGCTGACAAACTGAAAACACTTACCACTTTCCAGCTAAAGAGCAGGGAGTCAGTGCAACTACACTGCCTGTAAATCAACACGAGAAGTCATTAAGACACCATAAATGGACCAAAACTGTCCCTGTGAGAAACCCCTCCTCCTGATGCGAAAGGAAAGATAATTATAAAATGCATCACTATAAAGTGAAATCATAATGCACTTACACAGCCTCCATTAAGGCAATATAAGGTCAAAGCAATGCTGTGACCAGGATCATATGTATACATGAAACATGCATTTGGATGTGTGTATCAGAGTGACGTAAGGGTGTATTTTCAGGTAAAAAAAAGAAAAAAGTATGATTAGCTTGTACTGCATGTGGGTGGCTGAGAATGACGCATTTGAGGTAGTAATGAGAAATAATACATAGCTAAACAAAAATGTAGAATATGGCGGTTTGTTGGATTGTTAAATGATTAAAAACTTCAGAAAACACAATTTTCCAATGTGTTTTCTGAAATAGATGCAAATATAGCGGAAATGTATTCATAGTGTTTAAATAATTAGGTTTTAACTCATTTGCAAATCACCACATTGTGTTTCCATTACCCATGTTCCATCTTACTGCCGTAGAGACTTTGGGCTCTTTGGGCTGAGAAGTGTGCATTCAGTTCTTATTGTGGTTTTCCTGCAACAGGTATGTATTAAATACAGTCTATGGCATTTTAAGCAGCAAATCCCAACCACATTTTATAGATTCACTGGCCTTTTTCACAGCACTTTTGCACCTGTGCATGTTGTTTATTTGTAGAATCTGATCAAAATCAAAACTTGCATGAAGGGGAAAGCGGTCCTTGTTAAAAGCCACAGGTGCTTTACCTATTTCAGGTCAAAATATCTGCTTTGCTAAGGGTTTGTTGTACAGTTTAGAGCCATAAATAGTCTTCTGATTTTCTCCTGAAGTCCTCATTTTTCTGCTATTTCAGATAAACTGCCAGGTTAGCTGTGCAAGATTAGGTGTTTGCTTTTGACAATTCCTGGGCCAAAAAAAAAAGATTATTTAGTTAGTTGGTCGCACTCACATTGTCACAGCGTAGCCTTAACTCTGCATTTACCAATTCAGTTTGAGGCAACCTGCAGGCAGATACAGTGTAATGCTGTTAAAGGGATGAGCTCAGTCACGTCTGTTTTTTTAACTTTATCATCTCATTTTCTATATTCAGCAGCAGTGCTGCAGCCTTAATGATGAGGAGATGAATCATGGGTAATAATGTTCTGTGGTAGGAAATGAGCTGCTGAAATGAACTGTGGTTGTGTTGTTGAATGGCTTTAGTGCTTGGAGGCTGTTTGCATAATTGACAGGTGAATGTACAGTATGACGGATGTGGCTTTGCATGATGGCAAAAGAAGAAGAGTGACAACTGAAATGAAAGAATGAAATGCCAAACACCAAAGTGTTTTGTCCATGCTAACGCTAATGTGTAAAAAGTTCTGTTTATATAAGAAGAATCAAGCTGATATAAGTTGGTTTGTGGTATTAATTCTATGTACTGTGATAGTCCAGCCAGTGCATCCTCTAGAAATACTTCAGCACTTTGTTTTAAGGAATAAGAGGAAACATTTGGACTCAATACCAGTGATTATGCAACTTGGGTAAATGGATCAGCTTGGTCCTTAGAAACTTTGAATAGGGGGTTGTTGGTCTTTTGGTTTTGCTGCTTGTATTGCACTTCACTTTGCCACATTTAAATAAAACATTATGCAACATTTGATTAATTTCAGCATCTCTTTTCTGTCTTGATTTGTGTCAGACGTGATGCAGCAGAGAAACTGTCAGCACTTGCAGAGGTGTGTGGCTCTGTAGGACCTGAGTTGCCTGCCTTTGGACAAATAAGGGGACTCTTTCACTTGGAAAGGTTATAAATAAAGATTAGAATATATTCAAAGTTTTTCATCTTTCCAAATTAAAATGAGCTTTATATAAAATAAACTCAATCAGTCCAATTTTAGTTGCTTAAAAGTGTTATTGTCAGTTTAAGATTCTACAATAACTTTTATAACCCCAAGCAGCTACCAATCAACTGGGATTTTCTTCTGATATATGGAAACAACCTGCTGATCTTCAAACCTCCAGCCTTGTCCCAATGTAACACAATCCCCAGTACAAAACAACAGATATCCTTTAATTCAGCTGCCTGTGTCTTGTATCACACTTTAACTCACCTTGGTCTCTGTAATCTTGTTCCTTTTGTGGAATACTTAATAAGCTGTTGGATTTATTTACTTTGAATTGTGTGTGTTGCAACAAGGAAGCAACCAATTCCTGCAGGACAGTGGTTCACAAAGAGTCTGAGATGACTGGATTGAAGTAGGCAAAAAAAACAAAACATGATGTACTTGGTCAACAACAGCAGAGGCAGATAAGATAAGGGTGAGGCATTGTGAATAACGTGAGGGAAGGCGAGAACAAACTTACATATATATACAAATGTTGAAATGATTCACATAATTTTATTTGTTCCAGTTTAAACAGAAAAGCAAATTCAGTAAGCAGTCTTTTTTTTATTCTATAAATCATGTCTCATTTTAAAATGTCAATAACAACAATAACAATAAAAATCAATAACATGCTTAAATATGTTGTTCTTCAAATCTTTGCTGGCTTGCATGGAAAATGTGTTTTTGTTGCATGCTGGTGGTATTTGTCCCTTAGCAGCATCTATAGTAGCATGATGGTAGACTGTCATGCTGCATCCCTACTGGCTTACACATCATTTGTATATAAAAAAAATTCTAAAACCCTTTGCTTGAGTAAATGTGTCAGCATATTAATGGAGGTTGCAAAACTCCAATGACAGCACAAATAAATGCTCACTTTTTAATAATGTCCACTGTTGGGCCATTTATTCAGCTCTACAAACAACCAGCGATGACATAAGCAACGGATCTATGGGTGGTCAATGAGAGAAAATACCACAACCAATGCAGCTCCTGCAACATCGTGCCATAGCTGGATTTATTTTAGCAAAATACACATTTTATTCTGCCAAAGTGTTAAATGTTCAAACTCAGTTGAAGCATTCCTCTGATGTATGATGTCTATGGAAAGAAGCACAGGGGTGTTGGGGGGATGGGGGGTCACCGCAGACAGAGTCGACTGCACAGCATGAATTTGTAATTATGTGTTTCCACTGGCATTAGTGTTAAAAAGGTCACTTTGACACTGAGGGTAAAATAGCCGTGGGTAGTCCATCCCTACCCAAAGTGGGTGCACACCACTGTGATTGCATTATCCCTGCTGTCAAAGTGAAATGTATTTTCCACTTTACCAAGTTTGCTCTTTACTTTTAATCTATCAGATAGGTAATGAGTTAAGGAAACTATATATGTGATTAAAATTTTAATCGGAAACAACATACATAGCACAATCATATATGAGGGGGAAGGGGGGGGGGGGGGGGGGGTTTCCCTCC
>JBAMIG010016491.1:0-12271 GCA_037177335.1 Kiunga ballochi | reverse complement strand
TGGATGGATGGATGGATGGATGGATGGATGGATGGATGGATGGATGGATGGATGGATGGATGGATGGATGGATGGCTGGCTGCTCTGGTCCATTCTCAAAGTTTCTTCTCTGATCTATTTTCTTCAGATCTGGACTGTCATTATTATTTACTTCTATTATTTACTTCTATATCCAGCCATGCCCCACCTCAAACTGGGTTTCTGTTTTCTGTGTAGTGCTCCAAATCAAAATGCAGAAATAGCCACATTGCCACAGCAACAGAAAAGATCAACCTGTGAATCACAAGTTTTTTGCTACTCTTCACTTTTACTCAAACAAAATATGATGCGAACAACAAATATAATTTATTATGAAGTAGATTTTCCTAACTATTGCATATGAACAAAAACATTTTGGGGTAAAACAGCCTAATGAAAATACCAACACCACATTGACTGTTGGCTAAAAATGTCAATCATCAAAAGTAAACTAAAAATTAAACTTGTTTAAACCTTCCAATAGGCTAAAATGATTTCTTAATGTATAAGTGGAAAATGTTTTTCCTGACTTGTGCATAAACATTTCCCATTTATGTTATTAAAATATTAAAAGCACAGAATATGTCTGTTCCATTTTATTGTATCTTTTATGTAAAAAGACTTTAAAAGACAGACTCTAAACACACACACATTTTTCTTCACAAAAACTCTGATCCAGCTTTACTTATTCATTTAATATAAAACTTTATGCAAACAACAGAAAAAAATATTCATAAAGCAAAAATATTGATTTGAATTTAAATGGAATAGATTTAAACAAAAACTGCAGGTAATATAAGTGAGAAGATATAACAAAAGATTATCACTAATAATGAATCAATATGAACATAGCTGATGGGTTACCCTTGGAAGCACAACATATTATTTTTGCTATGTAATTGTGAGAATGATAACAGTAGACTAGTTGTTTGTGTTGTATTGATCATAAATTTCCATAAACGTTGAGATCTGCGGTGTTCATATAGTCATCACAATCGTCAGTGTCCTGTGAGATGTAAAAAGGTAATAATCAAATATGGTCATTGGACTGGTATATGATTCCACGGAGTAAATCATTGAAAAAGTAATCTATACCGTTCTGTAGTTGCAGGATTTTGGCTGGCTATAGCAGAAGAAAAATAAGAACAGAAACATTGATTTAGGACATTACTGCAGAGCCTATGATCATGTGCACTGGTTAGATAATGCTAAAGTTACTAAGTACCTTTTTGGAGATGGCATACGTTGCTTGAAGATTTTTCGTTCACCAGAGATTGGTGTAGTCACATTGTTAGGACTGTAAATTCAAATCAATGTCATTAGTTTGAATACCACTATGATCAATTTAAAGTGCTTTCATTTGATAAACCCACTTGTGAACAGATTCCAGTGTGTCCCCTTGTCGTCTTCTGTAATAAAGAAATAATTTAAAACGTGAAATTTTGCATTTTGTGTAATAATAAATGTTAGAGCATCTAAAATAAAAATGAGCTTGAACCGTGAAAAACATTGGCTGAAGTCTTACCTAGAAAATTTACTCCAAATAAACCGACTGTTCAAAAAGAAGAACAGAAACTATGCAAATGTTTCGAGGAATATAAATAGAAGTACAGTTTATCTAAAAGATAAGCTTCAAGAAGGTTTGCTGAAGCAGGGAAACATCTAAAACTACCAGACCAATGTTTTCCACTGCTGCTCTAAACAAGGCAGCCCATGCACACAAACACAGAATACATGATGTATATTTAAAGCAATCAGAGCTGAAGTTATCAAATGTGTCCCTTTCATTGAATAGAGTTATAATTAAATATTAATCCTATAATATATCTTACCTTTGATCAGATCGAGCGGGTCTTTGGCCAAAAGATTGAAACCTGAAAATTGAACATTTGTTAATAAGATAAATATTACTGTGACTGCAATTTTTCCCAATTATAAAATGGTATAAAACCACTTGTTTTCTCACCTGCGTGACAATCTGGACATCCGATTCCACATGCTAAATTTCACAGGACATTTGTTGAGGTTAAGTACAGTTTTAAAAGTTCAGTTATGTGACATCATACAGGATAAATTCAAAGTTTTTTTAACCTGCCATCTCGACTCTGAAGCTCTGCAATGCGTCTCCTTTAGCAAGTGAGAAAAAAATGTACTGTCATAAAATGTATAGTTGTAATAACTACTTCAAACAAATAATTTATTTTGTGATTTATTCAGTCAGTTACATTTCTTTTGGTGCAACTTCAGTGCTCAAGATCTAGCATCCTGCCAGGTTTACTGTTTCCTTGCCAGGTATAACACACCTGAGGCAAATGAAAAGGTTCTCTAGCGACTTGTTGTCAACTTCTGCACCAGCAGAAACCATTGATTTGATGCAGGTGTGATACTTGATGTAAAAACAAAAACCTGCAGGATGTTTGAGCTCGAGGAATGAAGTTACACTCACCACATTCAAAACATTACGCATTACTCACTTGTATTTTTTCACCATGAAAATGCAGACGAGTCCAAAGATCATTGTTGTACCGATTGCCACTGTGACAGTGATAATGATGTAATTATAGTTTTCTGTGCCTGCAAACAGAAGCTTTGTCAGAGCCAGTTTTCATTTTATATAGCATTGCACAACAAAGAGCAAAACAGGAGGAAAATAGTCTCACGTTTTACATAGAGAGTGATGGTTTCAAAGGATTTCAGTCCTCCATTAAACATAGCTGTGCAGATGAGATCAGTGTGGTCATCCTTCTCCTCAGGAATAAATGTCAGGATGGACTCTGTCCTCCAGTTGCCATAATTCATGTTTATTTCTGTCTCACTGATCTCATCTGCATTTCCCCGATTCCAGGAGAGTTTAGGCATGTGTGAGGGGCAGGTATGGTGCACGGAGCAGGAGACGGTAAAAGGTTTTCCTTGAACAGGTGCCTTCCATGTATGTATTTCAGGTTTTGACGGATCCTCTTTAAATGAAAAAAACAGATGGATTAGGAGGATAATTTTTAAAAACGTGTTGCTTTATAATGTAATGATGGATTGGCCACATACTGTACAATTTCAAATTAACACAGTTATCCACAAAGGAGAACTTCTCTGTAGTGGGTGGGTCATGAGGCTGGCGTACTAGTTCAATTCGGAAACAAAAAGGGCCGCTGTCATGATCCTTAACTTCAATTATTTCTAAGGTGCAGTTGCCCTGACCCAGATCTCCTAAAACCTTGGTTCTGTCCTTAAAGCTGTCCAGGATTTTTGTAGGATCCTCATGGTATATATTGTCTTTTTTTGTGTCTGAGCGATGCCAGATGCCTCTGAGTTTTGATTTTGGCAGGTATCCTCCTGCATGAGTGAATGAACAGGGAACCACAACGCAGGAAGAAACCAGGGCATTAACATGTTTTTCAACAGCGGCCGTCCACTCATCAGTCCACACAGAGCTGCATAGAGCTGAAAAGGACAGATGGAAAGTGAAGAGTAAGTGAGTAAATAGTAAGTGCAAGATGACTGGAAGTTAAATAAACAACTAATCATTTACCTGCCATAACCAGACAGAATATCACTACATCTCTTTCTGTGTCCATTCCTCTCAGGTGATGTTGGTGTAATGACGTCTGAAACATTTATATAATAAAAATTTATATCAATCACTATCCAGCAATATAACTACACTGTTACTCTTCCTAAAAGTATGTACACACTCACAAACATAAAATATTGATACAGTAAAGTTTGGTATGCATCCATCCACACATGTAAAACAAACAAAAACTATCATTAATTATAATAATTTCAACCAAAAGCAAATTTGATTTAATTAATTTTATTTATGAAGCACATTTTAAACAGAGCAGCCTTCAAAATATCTGCACATCAACAATCAGTAGACAAATAAAACAAACACAGTAATTAAGAGTTGCTCTGTTTGGCTTCACCAACTAAATACATTAAAGCACCTTTGTAATCTATAATGACTACTGAGTGAAAACAAAGACCATACATGACATTTTAAGTTCCATTGTGCCCTATCAGTGACTGCAGATGTAAATCATCTAGATGCAAACTCTGGTATGAAATAGAAACTCTGTGCTTAAAATTATTAAAGGTCCTTGATAAATGAGATAAAATGAAAATCAAAACATCCACAGAAGAGTCGATTGATGTAATTCTTAAGCGCATTGTCTTTAATAACGTACAATCCTTTCTGATTCTTTAAGTGCTCGTATTATTACATATTTTCTAAATGTAAAATTTATTTGAATTGGGGAAACATGATGTCCAAATGATTTTTTTTTTTACTGTGGTCAATCAGACACAAATAATGGAAGGATTAGCACACCTCCTGTTCCAGCTATCTGTGGTGATTCAACTTAGTAAAACAGTTCCTGTCATCTGTAATTAAAGTGCTCAAAGGTCAGACCTCAGCCATCATGAATAAATGACCAAAGAAGCACGTAACATGGTGCTTTTCAGGCTTTTTTTTCCATCATGGTACTGTCTGTTTTATTTATTTGCACCTGTCTCATCAGTGGTTTAATAAAGGTTCAAACTTTTAAACATGTTCAGTGTCAATAATCCATGCAGAAATTAATAGAAAACATTTTTAAACTACATTCCTTTTAAAGGAAAAATGTGTCTAAATAAAAGTGTGCTTTCTCAGAACCTTCAACAGGAAAGGGAACATCTATTTTGAGGTTTCTGCCCACATTTATAAATTGCTCAACACCAACTATCTTTGCCTGGAGATGTGTTTGGATAAAACACTCCATAAGAAGAAAATGCTGCATAAAAATGTCAAATAAAATATAGTAGTTTATAAACTTAGATTAATATTTTATTGATAAAGGATTATTGTACATGTATAAAGAAGCACATGTACCCCATTTCAGAAACGGAGCTCTCACACAAGAGCGTCATAATCTAGTCTTCCAGAGCCACCGCCCTGCAGGTTTTAGTGGCTTCCCTGCTCCAACACAGCTAACTGAAATGATTTTGTATTTGAATCAGATGTGTCGAAGCAGAAAAACAACTTAACCCAGCAGGATAGAAAGCCCTAGACCAGAGTTTGACATGAATATTCAACCCTGGCCTTCAATTTACTTAATTGACTTTCATTCATACCACACATATGGTCTATGCAGTTTTCATAAACAACTTCCTGGATGTTCATGTCACATTTAATTTGAATCACATTGTGAAGTGCAGTATGTGGAATGGGAGAAGCTGGACAGTAAGGAGAGAATAGCAAAGATGAGAAGAAATATGTTAATCTTTAATAGTGGTTGTATTCAAAAGTACAAGTAAAAACACCCATTTCCCTTCACAACCAGACTACAGCCAGATTTAATGGTACTGAAGGGCACTCCTCCTATAACCGCTCTGTGTTTTTGTACGGCGACAAGTATGAAAAATCTGCACATCAATCTAAAACAAACAATTACGTTAAGTAAAAGTCCCTTGTGATTACATAAGTTCAAAATCGATAAAGCTGCAGAGTTCAGAAGTACTTGTAAAAACCTACTTCATGTCAAGCAATAAACTATCAGCATAAATACTGTTGTTACAGTAGTCACACACCTAAGTCAGTTTTATTCACAAAATCAACTCCAGTATTACATTTTCAGATTCAACATGTTTTATTATTATTTAGCATTTTAAAACCTTTACATAATAATGTCTGGATATCTGTTTAAGCTGATTAGGAAAGTTTTATTTGCATTTCTTTCTGAGCACAAAAACATTCAAGTAAGGAAAAGTTTATTCAGTGATGATTTCTTACAAATGTTTATTGATTAGCTATGTAAACAACATTGCAGAATCTTACCTTTTGATGCTTTTGTCCTCTTATCTGAAAAAAAGGCTTCTCTGTTTCTGAAAATGTGGAAGCAGATGTGAGGCAGCTGCACCAGAGCAGATGATGCAGAAAAAAGGAAGTGTTTTAAACTTAATCTCTATTTATATGCACGCTGTGTGATATGTAGGCTGGACCAATGGAAAGGATGAGTAGGCCCACAGAAATTGAAGCATGTATGTTTACTCTTCCATCTTCTTCTTGAAACCTCTTGGATCTTGTGCACATTCCCTGAAATCCAGTCCACCAGGTAGGGGTCCCCTCCCATCTTGTTCAGCTTTTCCTGGAGAACGGGGGGCTGGATTGTAATTAATGCACTGGAGAAATCCACAGAGAATGCTTACTGTGCTGCTTCCCCTATCTAGGTGGGAGTGGGCTCGGTGGAGCACATAAAGGATGGCATCCTCTACACTAACATCTTGCTGATGCAAAGACTGGATGTTACACCTGAGGTCAGAAAATGCTGAGGAAGAGCCGCTCCAAAGTATTCATTAGATGTGAAGCGAGTATCACGGGTCAGTGGTCATTCAGCTTTCTGGGATTTTATTGAATAAATTGTACAAACAACACTCTCCAAAAAACAAATGGCCCAGCACTGATCCTTGGGGGATGCCAAAGGTAATCATCTGTATTTCAGTCTTTATTACTTGTAGTTGTTCATATTGTTTCTATCCTGTGAATAATTTCTAATCCAATTCTGTGCTGTCCCTCTAATTCTATAGTTTTTTTTTTTTAACATTAACAGTTATTTATGGTCTATTGTGTAAAAAAGCTTTTTTCAAAGTCTAAAAGGGTCCTTATTGCATATTCTTTATTTTATCATAGTTAAGCTTTTGTTTTCTGTAAAATCTACAAATGCATATGTAGTTATCCTGTTGGTTCTACTGTGGCAGAACATTTTTATTGGAGGATTTTGTGGGAATTTATGAATATTTATAAAATGTGAAAAGTGATTGTGTCAAAACTGTAAAATAGATCAAAATGTCAATTTTTGTTATGTTTTCTGGATTTAATAAAGTACTTTTAATTCCCACCCAGGTTGAAAAAACATTGAAATGACAGAACACACAACAATGTTTGACTTTGGTTTAAAAGTGAGAGGTAAAAACATATATATAAAAACATATTTCAACATAATTCTGATCTAAATTTTGACTGAATAAAAGAGACTTTTCTCAGCCCAATATAATTTTTGTGGGGCCGTTGAGTTCATACTCTAACCCAGTTTTTCCTAAACCTTTATAAAATACAACCTGGTAATGCATCATTGGGCTTTTTATGTGCAAAAATATATTGTTATATATATTATATATATATAATATATTATAAGAACTCACCAATAATTTAGGCAAACTGATAGCTGATGTTGGGTTGAATGAAATGCCAACGTTCTCTCCAATTCAGCCAAACCATGTTTTCTTTAGTTTAAATCAGTCACGGAAAGAATAAAAAAGGTGAAATGAAGAAGCTAAATCCAATGTGTCAACAATTTCCAAGGGATTGAAAAATCTTTAAATGACTCTGTCAGAGACAAATGAAACTGATAGTTTGTGTTGTTTTGTTTTGCTTTAAAGTAGGCTGAGTTAAGATTATACAATTATTCTATTATTTTTGGTTCAGAATACAATCGTACACTAGAAACTGTCCCCTTGTGAATTAAAATAAACAAAAAAAGACGCGGGTGCAGCAGATTCTTGCATCCACATATCTGTCATCTCAAGGGAAAAAACGACGCACTGCAACTCTTCTCATGTCCACTTAAAATGTAGGCTACTTTGTTTTCAATGCTCAACACACACTTGGATCACAATCTGTTCATTCTTGGACATCCATCCATTATCTACCGCTTCGTCCCCAACGGGGTCGCGGGGGGGCTGGAGCCTATCCCAGCAGTCAACGGCCAGTCCATCACAGGGCCAACACACAGAGACAAACAACCATACACACACTCATTCTTGGACATGAAAGTCTTTATTCTTCATCTATGTATCTGTGAGCTGCAAGTAATGTCTGCTAAACAAATGTGGGTTAAAGTTGGTTTTGCATGCCTGGGACTCTGGAGGTTTAAGAGGGCAGCCAGAACATTTCCCCTGGATTTGACATTGAACTGTTCTGGCCTGCACTCCTCCCCTTCATGTCACTACACTAAGAAAGAAAGCCACGATGAACAATGGTGGTAGTGCTTTTCCATTACATGGTACTGTACTGTACAACTCAGAACATATTCCCTGGCTTTGTTTGTCTACTACAGAGACACAGAGGAGACTCACAACTTTTCTGTATGTGTTTATTGTATTGTATTGATTAAGAAAATGACTTGTATGTGAGAAGTACATATATACATGCTCTACACAATGCAGTGTACAACATGCTGTCAGTCACCAATAATACAATGCTCCTCACATACATGTAAGTCATAATTAGATGCTTTTTTCATTGAAAGGTTTCCCTCTAACTAAAACCAAGATGTTTATTTGCAACAAACCACAAGCAAATTAAATAATCAACATTTGGAACCAACAAAATACAACACACACACATATATATATATATATCTACAACTATCTACGATCTACAACTATCAATTATCAATGTATAATTACAAACAAAAATCTTAACTTGCCCAACTAAATATCAAATAAACAAAAAACGAGTAGTTTTACTGGAACAAGTATATATTTCAAAGACAAGAATTATAAACACGAAACTAAGTGTAACAACCACAACCTAAATCTAAAGCTACACATCACGAAGGTATCTACTATACCAAAGTGCACCACAAATACCACAAACCAAGGTCACAAAATTCAAAAGTCTGCAAATTGATAAGCCAAGGAGAAAAAGTCTGTTTCCAAACAGTTTCTCCTTGAATGATTGATGTGGGCTTTTATTTCATGGTTCACTATGATTGGTTGGGGTGCTGATAAATTCAGAGGGTGCAACCAATCCTCTCCAGCGTAGGCAGATGGACAGGATGAAAATGACAGATGGTTACTCAAGGACAAGCCTCTGTAACATAGATTGTGTACAAATATTTTTAAAAAGAAGCAAAACAATATTAATGATAACAATAATTTTAATAATATTAATTATAACAATAACCTTAAAGTTATTTATTGTTTCCTCACGTCAACATCAGTACCGAACCAAATGTTTTTCTTTCTGTTTTAGTCTTTATTTATTTTTTATTTACTATTTATTTTTTATTTTTACTAGTTTCAGTTAAAGAGACAGAATTCTGGGAGTCATATTGGGGGTGGGGGGAGGGGATGGGATTGTCCATCTTTGTGTGTGGGGTGGGTATCATTGCTATGTTTCTTTTTGTGTTATTAAATTATTAATGGTTTTTTTCAAGTAAAGCACTTTGTGTTGCCTGTGGCAAAAAAAGGGTTTTATAAATAAGTAAAGTTTGAAATTTGAAGTTGAAGTAAACTAGCATTACAATGATCTAATCTACTAGAAATAAAACCATCAACACCTCTGTTATGGCAAAAGAGAGAAATGTTTTTAAGATGATAATCACTGATATCTTCTTGGCATTGTGTTAACACACATCTAAATACAGACCACAAAATCCTTGTACATGTATAATTTACACACATCGTTGCATATTTTTTTAAAATAAACTTTTTAAAACAGAATCATAACATTCACTTCCACTTCTTCCAAAGAAGACTTCTTCTTTCACTTCTATGAATTTTTAAGGTGATGAAGATGACTGACACAAATAAAAGAAACTGTAGTTGTAAAATGTTTGTGTCATGTTTTAATGCAAGTCAGTATTTTGTTGGTGAACTGCAGTCTGCTAACAGAAAACACTGATCTCTATTGATAATTTTTTAATCAAGATTTTTAATCCCTTTAGGGGGATGACAAGTTTTAACTGCAGTAACTTCTGTGTGGCTGATTATTTAATCAACTTTGATTAACTTCCATTGTTATTGCTTTTTTAATCTTTAGATTTGATTTCATGTTCCTTTTTATGTCAGATGAGGTCAGGCCCTCGGTCTGCAGGACTGTCTTTAAAATTCAAGAATAAAACCTTTAAATCAGCAGGAGAATAACATCACTTGGACTTGTAGCTACCAGGTAAGAATTACTTTTGTGGGTTCTTTACTTAATCCTGTGCATATATGTTTGTGTATTATAACCACCAACATGTTTGGTTCATTTTTACTTTGATTTGCAGACTTTGAGTTTTGGAGTTTAGATATACTGTCATGGGTAACTTAGCCTCCACTGCCTTCATTACTTCTGCTCCCAAAAAAATGTCACAGGGACATCGGCAAGCGGACACCATCCAGCTGAAGGACTTCTTGACACAATGCGAGGAAGATCTCTGGAGTGTAAAAAGAAAGCAAAGTTTTCTCCAAAAAAAGATTCATCCTACTCAACACATCCATTATGTTGACTTAGCTGTTCAGGAGAGCAGCAACTTCCCAAACAGAGGAGGAATTCTTAACCATGCTTTTGTTGCAGATCAGGGTCCATGAAAGATTGACGTCACTGTGGACATTTGGATCTACAGAACTAAAGCAAGAGAATTTCATCACTCATAATGTTCAAATAAGCAACTTCAATCTTACAAAAAGGGATTTGTGTTTGCATGCATCAAGAATATAGATGGAAAGTGTGAACAGGAAGTCAGATGACACTGTGGGTATGAAGTTAACTACGCCCCATCCCTTGTTATTTTAAGACTAAACATTAACAGTAAGAGTAGAACTCATGCAAGATGACTTATCAAGTGACTGAAGAATATGCAAGCATCTACTGAGCAAAGGAAATCCAGTGCTTAATGTGAAACATTTCATCAGGTATGGTTACTATCATTTTACTTTGAATATATCTGCATGAATACTCATCTTTATTGGTTCAGTGTTTTGTGATGACTTTCAGGGACTGTTTAGCTCATTGTTTAAGATATCCCGTGTAGCTCAGGAAAACATATAACAGTGTTTTATATTGTTGTTTCCTACCATGTTACTAAAACAATCACCAGTAAACACAGACATAGTAAAAGCAAATCTATGAGTTGTGGAAGCATAAAAAACATGAAAAAAAGTCATTATTACTGTTTCCTTGGCACCAGGAAATGTGAGCAAATTCCTGTGTGGTTCTTGGTTTTATAAAATAGAAACTGTGTGAATAATGCATGAATAAGACCCAGCTGGTAGGAAATGGTATCTTACTGGATTAGTTTTTCTTTCATAATGAATTTTCTTTATACTATGCCTTTTTGTTACGGATACACTGATATGAACATGTTGATGACGATATTTAAGTGATAATTACAGACTTTTTACTAAACTTTAACATGATGAAATTCTGTACAAAATTATAACATGCGCAGTATTACGTTCTGTTTTTTTAATAGTGCTTTTTCAGATGGCATATGAAACTGGTACAGTTGAACAATTTAACGCAGTGTCCTCATTGCATTACTTTGACTTTGCAAGTATTGCATACTGCCTTATAAAACATGACCACACTGCCAACATTGTTTTTCCACTTTAGTTAAAGACTTTTAAGATCCCCAATGTTTTGTTTGAGCCTTTCAGGTGAGCGAATATCAATGTATACATGTGTACATGAATTAGATAATAAAACCACCTTAGAAATGATTTTATGTTTTTTCTGTAATTTTTTTCAGGCTCCAATAACTTCTGCCGGTACGTATACAAAGGTATTTAAATTTCCACAAAGGTCACTATGGTTTTCAGAAATTACTATAACCGACAGCAAAGATTTTCAGTTATTATTAAAAAAAACTAAGATTTAGCACAGATTTAGCAGAGATTTAGCACAGATTTAGCAAACCTAAACAATAAATGATGCTTGAAAGAAATCAAATAAATGAACTTCTAGCTAACTGTCACAATAAGTAACTTAACACAAATCATATTGGGAGAATTTAGGCCAAAGCAAACACATTATTGTGTGTATTCATCAGAGTGTTGTGCTCTATAGAATAGGTTTATTACTCCCTATGGGATGGAGGGATCTGGAAAGGTGTGTATGTGGAGAGTTAGATTTGTAAGGATGTGAATTAGCAGAGGGGGACTATGGGGCAGTTTAGAAACATGCATGTTCTGTCACAAGTTTCCTAGGAAGCCACATCTGTCAACTAACCTTATAATTCTGATTAGGCATTGACTACTGTTTGTTAAATAAATCTATATTGAAAAAAAGAGTGCTCTGTCTGATCCTTCAATCATCACTAGTAATGAATAGATGACGTGTTTGGTCCAGTCAGGGCTCTGCTTTAATGAGTTAACGATACTTTATGAACAGAGCACCTTCTACAAAATATAAGTACAACTTCCTTGTGTGTGTATATATATATATATATATATATATATAGACTATGGAAATCAAAGAAAGAAAAGATAAAATTGTTGCAATGTTTTTAAT
>JBAMIG010016490.1:0-12299 GCA_037177335.1 Kiunga ballochi | reverse complement strand
AGAGAGAGAGAGAGAGAGAGAGAGAGGCCTACAGTCAAAGGCTTACTGACATTAAACCAGCTTTTCCCACTGGGTCAACTAAAGCAGCTCACCAAATCAATACTATTAAACTTTTCACAGTGTTCATTTATGTTTTCTATTTATATTGCAACTAATTTAATGTATAATACAATGACATTTAGTACTAATCTATTCATAATGCTATGATATCTGCTCAACCAGAGCAGCTGACACAAACCGTAAGCCTTTAAATATCTACAGTTTTAAAGAATCAATTCACTTTATGCCACAAACACGGATTTTAGACAATTAAAGCACAACCCTGTGGTTCAAACCCCATTCTTCACTTTATGAAGCTCACTGCAGGCCATTTAACAGTTTTTTATTCAAACATTGAAACATTAGCTTTGTTAAAACTACTTAAGGATATATTCTGTCCGAAGTTGCACTTAATTGGTTGTTACAGTAAATGCATTACTTTTAGAAATGTATCCCTGTAATAACGACAGTTTTCCACAAGGGGGCGATAAATATATATGTTTGATATTGAGCGTTGGATATCTATAAAGTTTATATTTTGAAAATGACATCACATGGAGAAATTTCTCTGTATGCCTTATAAATGATAGCATTGGATCCACGTTTTTATCTGTTCTTTTCTTTTTTTTTCTATTTCTTTTAATTATCTTTTGCCAAACGAAACATGAATATTTTACATCATTCTGAATATCCGAAATGAAAACTGGAACAATTATTGTAAACAGCCGCCCACACACACACATAATGCTGGATATGAAGTGTGTAACACACATTTTCCATCTTTGGGAACTTATCATGATAAAACATTCAAATCATTCAATCAAACCTCCAACACCCAGATCATATTTTCCCTTTGCATAAAACTTTCATTTCTTAGTCTTGTCTCCTGCATCACCAGTGTGACCATTAAACCAATCAATTACCACTTCTCTGTGAAAATGGTAGAAATGATCATCTTTAATCCACACTCTCTCCCTCACACACACACACACACACACACACACAGAGAGAGAGATACATTTCAGATATTTAAATATGTTTGATGGAGGTGAAGTTTTAACCAGCAGTTCGTCTTCATGCAAGAGCTGGCATTTACTATCAACTAATTAATGAGGGTCATTAGAGGATCTGGGCAAATGGGACACTCAGCACTTTGAAAGGACACACACACACACTTGCTAACCCTCACACACACACACACACAAACACAAAAAAAACATATGGTAATGTATAACGTTTCCCAAGTGGAAAACTGATTGAAACATGTAACCAAGCAGATGGCAGGTACCATAAGTAACAGGATTTATTCATCCTACACAACATAGAAACTTAACACAGGCTTGTTTCATTGCAAATGATCTTATGTTTATCTTGAGCAGAAGTTGTCATGTTGTGCTATTGAAGGTAAATAAATGGTTAGTGGTACATAAAATACAGTATGCAAATATTTTCAGCTTGTTTATGTACATTATAAAAGGGTTACATAAGAACACTGTTAGAGGTTTTGGCTCTTGGCCGTTCTTCCTAATCAGTGGAACATTTACTCAGTGAAGGAAGCTCATGGTGGAATAAAATGCATACAATAGAACATAGTTAGATTATGTATATTTACCTCTTAAACTGTATATTTTCCTCTGCAGAAATACTGTGATGACTGCAGTTGTGGGTTGTGTCAGTGATGAATATAGAAGCCAGTTTATTTATGTAGTGGTACAAACAGTCACTTTATCTTTAACACAAATAAAATTAAACAGATTATTGTTGACCTCAGGGGGAATGAAAGTACACAAAACACTGTTTACATTTTGGGAGGAGAGTAAAATGTCTGGAAATGGATGCTGTCGAAGCTGCAGAAGATAATGGATGATGATGTAACAACCCTGCATAAAACATTGAAGAAACAACTGGATGCGTTCGGTGCAAGCCTTCGTAGAGCCCAACGCAAAACAGAAAGGTACCCAGAATAATAGCTGATTTTTCATTCATTCATAATAACGACATTCTGGGATGATCCCACCTTTCTTTATTACTCAGTTAGGTCTGTTGATTCTAGCACATAACATAAAAGCATGCTTGAGATGAATAAAAACAATTGCTGCATGCATTGAAGGATCTTAGCTTTCAAATAAAACTCTGCTTATCTCTTTTTTTTTTAACATAATACATGTATGCTTTTCAGTTCTGTGTGTTTTTGATGATCACTCCTAGGTATCCTCTCTCCAAGACTTCACCCCCTGTGAAGGCATCCTCTTATTTTGAAAGTCCACCAATTTTCTTTGGCGTAGATCACATTATGATGCAGAGGATTTTTTTTAGCCCAATTTTGCAACTGTTCTCACAAAGGGTTACTTATTAGTTTCTTTTTTGCTGCATGAACGATGCATCTTGTAAACCATTCAAAAACTCTGCTCATTCACTCTCTTGCATGCCATGGGTGTTAAAATGCTGTGTGTACAGGCATCTGCAGTGTTTCTATGCAATGACTTGCATAACAAGTACCTCTTGTATTTGATGCCATAAAGAATAACTTAGAACAGAACTTGAAACCAAAACATGAATAATGAGAGATAAATTCATACTGGGATGTGTATGGCCCACCGGTATATGTACACACTTACTGGTATGCACGTATTCATCCATTGTGCAGAAAAATAATCCAAAAAATGACACTGAAATTAATCCATTATCATAATTATAGCCATTAGAAACACAGAAGCACAAAATTAACATTTAAATGTTAAGCTGAAAGCAACAGGGTGGAATAAAATGCATGATGAAGTAAGCCTTAAAGGAACGCTTTGAAAGAAATCCATGTTTTCTTTTAGACACCTATACATCTCTATAAATACTATAAGTAGAAATGTGTTGTAAGGTACTGTGAAGAGGCAATGTAGAAAAACTCCATGTATAAAATTTCCATCAATACACCCATAGATATCCATCAGAAATGCACACACACATATCTAAAGTCTCCAAAGCCCAGGCATCAGGATGGCATTCTTCTATTATTTATGTACATTCACTTTAAATATTCATTGGGTTATCAATACCCAGCAGCATCAACACCCAATACAAAGTCTTCGAAAGAAGCATTTAAGGCCAAAAGTCCATTTTACAATGTACGTGGTATTACTTGATATTCTAGATGGATGCTTTGTTTTTCTTGCCACAAGATTTCTGCATATTTTTTGTTGTTTTGTTGTTTGTTTTCAGGTACGGACCACAGGTTATATACTACACCAATTCTCATATCGAGCAGTAGGGACATCCTTTATTTGACTCCTTTTCAACATCTTAGTAATGATGAAGCCTTTTTGTTGCTTTTTTGTTGCTTTTTTGTAAAGTTTTTCTTAAAATAATCCACAACATATTTTCTTTGGAAGTTTTTGTGTCCTCTTTCTTTTTTTAAATTGCATCATATGCATATATAGGGGGGGGTATATAGACTCTCCAGTCTGAACTTGGACTTTGGAAAAGTGCAAATTATGGTTGTACGTTGCATTGTTTGGTTTGGGGGTATTAAAAAGAAAAGGTGCTCAAGGATGAGTCGAGTCTTCAAGAGACTCTAGAAGGTAGAGAGGAACGTTCTCTCACTTATGAAGGACATTTTTTCCTATGAGAGCCATTGAGTTGCCCTTAATCCAACTCCCAGTGGGCTGTCATGTGCATTTAGGTGAAGAATGGCTTCTCTCTGGCTGCTTTGCCATAAAGGCTTGATTGGGTGAGTGCTGCATCAGTATTTTTTTCTTCTTCAGGTTCTCCACAAAGTATTTCTGTACAATGGAAGTCTGGATGTTATATGCATTGCCTCCTGGGTTATTGAAGATCTGTCAAATTGATGCATGATTTTTCTGCTTGATCTGTTTTAGTCATCAGTTCGAGCAGGAAAGAGAAGTGATTGCATATATTCCATATTAAAATAATTTGAAGGAATTTGTGTTGTTTTATCCCTTTTAAATAATCTTTTGTTCCAGCTTTATAAGCATTTATATTTCCCTTACCATAAACTGGTATATTATCTTATAAACAAGCAAGTGAAAAGTTATTTATTTGTAAATAAACAATACTCAAACGATGGGGGGAGTTGTCAACACCTGGTGATGGACCGCAGAGAAATCTTCCTAATTGAATCCTTTTTTTTTTCTATCACATTTTTCTGTTTTCCAACTTTACTATTTTAACAAAACACAAAGAAAAGATACGAGGGCTGAGGGGTCTCACTGTTCATGAAATTGTCTATATCCTGAACAGTGAGAGTTTCCAATAGAGACGAGCAACTCTGTGTTAATATTTGTATCCCTTTTCTGAAATGTTTCCACACTTAACTTAATTTGTGTCACACACAAACGTGCCATCTGCTATAATTCCTTTAATTATACAGGATGAAAGATTTACAAACAAAGTGAATCTGTGAACAGAAACTCTTCTTTAAGATATATTGGGAAGTAGATAAAAAAAGAAGGGGGATATTATATGATAGTGTATTAAATGTGTGGTACATTGGCTCCATGTAGCATCATGATGCACAGTTGATGAGAACGATGAGAATATGGTGGCTATAAAATTATTAATTGATAATCTCTGTCTTGATAAACAAGTGGAAACAAAAAGTGATGCAGAATTTTTTCTTTTTTTTGGATAATCCGTGACTTTTGCTGTATTATGGAGGGCACAGTTACAGGTACCATAAAATTGAGGAGAGGGATAATGCAGCTTTGGACGAAACAACATAAATCTTTCATTTAGCACCAATAAAACCCTGAAGAATGGTTTTAATAGCAGTGGCTACTGCAGCATAAACTTTTATGTTGTTCTTCTTAAATATGTGAGTCCTTGGACTTTTTAGGCCGTCTTCTGTCTTTTTTTTTCCTATTTATCTTTATAATTGTTTCCATTTTGCTCTCCTGTATACTTACTATTTATATCTTTTTCATCTGGTTTCATTTGAATGATGCATTTTACCTTTGTCTTGTTTTCCCTCAGTACATTTATACTTCTTGTTTCTCAGTTTCCTTTGCCAGTTCAGTGCTTTAGTTTCCCCGCTGTCTCCTTTTTTTACCTGAGTTCAATTAAATAAAACCTTTTTCTACATTCCTATGTTCCTCTGATTGCCTGCATTTGGGTCCACACCTCCAAATTCTTGACAAATTCGTTCACATAGGGCAACGTTTCTCAACCCTGGTCCTTGGGAATCACTGTCCCGCCTTTTTGTTAGAGGTAACCCTGTTTTACCACACCTGACTCAAATGAACGATTATTTTTAGAGTTGTTGTGAACTTGAAAAGCAGTTTAATGAACCTGAATCAGGAGTGCTAGAGTTGGAAGGAACTAAAACATGCAGGGCAATGGTCCTTGAGGACCAGGAGTAAGAAATGCTGATGATCTCCAAACGGTGAAAAGTTTAGGACATCGAGATTAACATAACTTCCTTCTTATTGTTTTGTTAAAATAGTTGAAATTTTTTATTATCCAGTTATTTTGTGGTAAATGATATTTTGACATACCAGAAATTAATACTGAAAAAATATTACAGTTTTTGCACAATTGTAAATGGATAATGCCACCTTTACATAGAATTCAGCACACCACTTTCTTCCTTTTTTTAAATAAATGTGTTAAATGTAAATCAGCAGGTTCTGCTGTCAGTTAACAAATCAGAAAATCTAATGTATCAATTCGTATTCGACAGCTGAAATTCAACTTCATGGACAATTCATGCATTCATTTTCTAAACCACTTAATCCAATGCAGGATAGAGAGAAAACTGGAGCCTCCTGCTGCAATTTGTCAGCTCAATACAGGACAGGTCGCCAGTCTATCACAGGACCAACACAGAGAGGCCATATACCACTCATGCTCACTCCTAGAGAAAATTTAGAGCAGATATACCCATGGTTTTTTCCTTGAAATCTTCCATTCTGCAACTTTTACATGCATCCCTTCTCCAACACACCTGCATCAAGTAGCTGAATTCCCTTTTCTGCTTGTCATCCAGCTCTGCAGAGGCCATTCATTGGATTCAGCTGTGTTGGACAAAGGTTGCATCTGAAGTTGCAGGATGGTGAATCTCAAGGACTGAACTTAGGCACCTTTGATTTAGAGGGATCAATTAAGTGTCAAAGCAAACCTGTAAGTTAGCAATGTTACAGTAGCTCTACATGTTCACTTCTTGACAAATAATGTTCCAATAGTTTTAAGTTTTTGTATAAAATACTGACTGCCTTAAAATATCTATGAATAACACAGCCTTTTTTTCTGAAATGAGATATATATCTACTATTATCACTGTAGGAAATACTACAATCATAGCTGTCACAGAGTATTCTAATGTAGCTAAAGGTACCAATACCTTGTAATTATAACTGCACAATAATCATTGTAGACTTTCACAGCCCTTTGTGCAAGAGTCTGAGCACAATCTGTTTAATTTCCAATTTTATTCATTACTAAATTTGCATTTGCATGAAAAAATATGAAACATCCTCAATCCACAAATAGAGAAACAAGGTTGTGTAAAAGTCCTGGATAATAATGCAAACAGAAAACTTTTATGAAGATAAACAACTCTTTTTCTCAACTTTCCACTATTTACCCTGGAGCTGGAATACCAGACAAACTGGTAAATTGTTAAAGCATTTTATCATATATTAATCATTGGCAAAAGTTGCTGGCCCTCTCTGGATTATTTTTTTAAATGAATTTTTTAGACCTGTTTATTATACAAATCACAGCACGAGAGAGGAGTTATGAAGTGATTCTATATAATAAAAAATGTAAAGATAAAAATAACAAACTCAAGCAGCAATTACACAGTATACACACACATTATTTATATGATATCTACATGGTATTTGGTATTATCAAAAATCATAATATTCAAGATTAAAACCAGAAAAATCTCATCTGCTTTTAGTGGTTTTCCTGTTTATTGGTTAAACAATGTGAAATTCCAGGTCCAGAAAAATCAGTTTTATCAAACAGGTGCTTGTTTCACCCACAAGGTCCCTGAACAGAGACTTTTCACTTCTAAAAGACAATGAAACAGAATTTTTTATTTGTTTGTGTTTTTATGAACCCAGGGGATTTGCACAAGACCAGAATTTTAAATAGCGCTGATTTTAAGTACGATCCCAGTTTTCATGAATTGATTTCCCCTTATCTTCAGTGATATAACCTCTACAGAAACTAAATGTCAGAAGAGACATAGGAGGATGGGCCCAAATGTAGGACCATGAGACCTCTGACATCTGAATGGATGTTCCAAAAGCTAAACTACTGTTGTGGATTGATTGATCCGCAGACCCATGTGCGACTTGGCAGCAGAAGGTTTATTACAGAGTATTGGGCATATAGGTACAGCATTAACTCACGGCTGCTAAGAGAAAGGCTGCTGGGGAAGGCCCCGCAGATAGACAGAAGCAGGCCTTTATACTGTGATGCCAGCTATTCTTAGTTCAGCATCTGAATATGGTATATAGCACATCAGACTTGCTTGGCAGTGATTACACAAATGTCATGAGCCTGCATGAGGCCTGCAGTATTCTGGGATCAACCTGTTACATTCATATGCAGAGGTCACAGTATGTTTGGATACTGAATCCACAACACTACAAAGTTATAAAAAGGCAAAACAGACTGCATGAAAAGAAACAGAACATGATTAAAATAACAGAATGAATTGATAAAGAATAAAGGAAACCAGGCAGAAGATGAACTGAGCAGAGCAGGTGTACTTAATACGCATTGGAAAACAGGTAAGCAGGAAGTAAGCGCAACGCAATGGGTTTGGGGGTTTACCTGTACAAAACAAACGCTGCTTAAACTGAAAGTTCAGGAACAAATTAAAACAAAAATCTAACAACAAAATAAAATCAAAACTGAATCCAACAGATTGTAAAAGTAATGTCCTTCCATGAAACGTGAAACGTGAGCAAGCTTAAATGATATTCTGTTAACTTTCAAAGTGACCCTCTGCGCAGTTTACAATGTCAAAATATCGATAAAATGATCCAACTATGTCTCTCCATAATTCATTCAATTTCCATACTACTCAATCCAATTTCGGGTCACAGGTAGCTGGAGCCAATCCCAGCAGGCAGCACACCCTGGACAGGCTGCGGTCCATCACTGGGCCGTGTCTCAATGTCTGCCTGAAATGTTTAGATTGTTTAGACTTTAGAAAATAAAAGCTTATTTTGAGTCTGATAACAGAAATGCATCTCAAAAATGTTAAAACAGAGTGATGTTTTGCATTGTGTCCTTTCCTCTTTTTGTAACTGGGAAATGAGGAGATCAGTTACTGGAGATGTAAGAGAGAAATGTCCATAACAACCTCAGTCTTTCATTACACACATTTTTCATATTACATCAAATGTTTCCTACTGATACAAGGTCAGATAAACTATTCTCCTGTAAAAAACATGCTGTTGTTACAGATGTATGTGTTTTAGCTTTTCTAGCCCACTGATGCTTTCACAGATGTTTATTTCAAATGTTAATTTTAAATGTTGATACACCTGAACAGCTTTCAATTTTCTCTTAGATAATGTAAATGAAGGTTTGGTCCAGAGAGGATAAGGGACAGTTTGGGATTTTGTTAAAATATGACTTCTTATTTGCATTTTATAGCTTCAATCTGTAATTGTGGATTTCAAGATGAACAGACAGTCATTTTTGGAAGTGTACTGTAGAGCTAATGCAGTGATTTAAAGTGCAGAATTACATCTGTAATGCTGATGCCATTCAAAGTGCTTTGCACTCATGTCACAGTCACTCAGTCCTAAATGCAGGTTAGGTGTTGCCTAAAGATATTTATGCATGTTAGGCTGGAGATCAACCGGAATCGATCCACCGGCCTTTAACAAAAATTCATGACATTGTTTAAAATTAGCTTGCTAGAAAGGGCGATATGACATCTAATATATTGTTAATGTTGAACAGAGACTTAGATTTTATTTGTGACACTAGCAACAAAAATTCATTAATTTTTTGTACCATTAATTCAATGTTGTGGACGTTTTCCAGCTGCTTTCAGATGACAGGTGGAGTATATTCTGGACATGTCATCATTCCATCCCAGGACTAACAGAACAATAAAGAGCCACTCACATCACTGTTAAATTTAAAAAATCTAATATATTATCATCAAGGCAAAAAGATGCATGTTGTGTTGGATTTAAGTTCTAACAGAAAACTAACCTATTATGTGCGATGTACACAAAGGTGATTGAATAATGTCATGCAGTCACAGCAGTTTTGCCTAATTATCCCAAGGTGATTTTGCTTGAATTGAATTGAATTGAATTGAATTGAATTGAATTGAATTGAATTGAATTGTCATTTATCCAAACCCCACATCTACATGTCACAACATTAGCATCACAGACCCAATGTGGTGATTCCTGTTCCTTGGTGGGCGTGTTCAGCAATCAACAGCAACCAACTTAAGATCCACTCAGCCAGCTATCCAGTGCCAGGTTGTTGATTGCCCAGTGGTAAACAGCTCTCAGCCTTGCTAGCTTGCTTTACAGCTAAATGTTGGGTTTAACATGTTTTGTCTCCATCTTGCCACAGATTGTGACCAGTTGTCGTTACCTGCCTGCCTGCCAGCCTTCCCTGCCTGCCAGTTAGCTCATCTGCTTGCCTGCCGACCTCTGCTGAGCTTCAGCTAGCCAGTAGATCCACAAATATAATTAAATCTCTTTCTGGATATTCTGTGTCCGCTCTCTGGATCCAACCTGTCCCACATACAACACCTAAATGCAAGGTTTGAAAAGGGGATGGATGAAGCTGTGCCTTTATAAATCCAATCCACCTTCCACCTACTCATCACAGCTGGTTATAATGAAATGTAAACAATAAAATACAAAACACTGTAAAAGCAGACAAACTAGACAACCCATTCACACTCTTAAGCACACACACATGACACTGGACAGGCCCAAATAACCTCTGACCCCACACCCACCTCCCTCTGACTCGCTATGCTGAGGGCATCACTCTCTCTCCTCCAGATATCTTCTCATCACTTCAGGTGTTTATGCTGAGCACTCATGCTGGAATAATAATAATTTCCATGCTTAAACACAGCATTCTTTGTTAAAAAAAAGGAAAAACTCAAAGACTGTGGTGAGCTAGCTCAGCTGGATGAACTTACTCACCACTGCTTTTACTGGGACTGCCTCTGGGCATGCAGTCTCATCCGTATTGTAAAGGCCACTAGACCCAAAAGACATATAAATATACTCATTGCAGCTTGTTTTCTCAGAGAATGAGCTCTGAAAAAAAGCTTGAGCATCATGAATGTGTTACCAACAACAATAACAACATTGATCATTTAAGGAAATTAACATATTTAAGTTTTTTCTTTCACATCCTGAAGAACTGCTCATCATTAAAAAATCTAACTTGATCCCAAACAATCATCAGCAAATGTGTGTGAAGAACTGAGTATTAAGGGGTATAATCATCAGCTTATTTGTTTAGAAAAAAAAATGGTGCCACACCAAGTATGTTAGAAACTTGTAAAACTCTACAAATACCAGTAAACTGAATATCAGCTTCAGGAAGTAGACCTGCGGGGTTTTAGCCCCTCTGAGCACAAAAGAGCATCTGAAACGAAGCTGCAGGCCAGGTGTTGGAGACAGAAACTGTGTTAATAAAACCGATATGGACTGATGCAAGGCCTTTTTTTTTCTCATTAATTTGCTTTCTCAGGCATGCACTCGTATTCTGTTCCTATGGTGAAGTGCCTCAGGTCTCAGGGATTTAATATGCAGTGCTAGTTCTAAACCCATCCTTTTTTTTTAAATAGTTATTCAAATTCTGACCCTGTAGTTAAGTATATTTGTAAGAAGGGTACAGCTCATCTACTTTGACAAGGGACGGATAGATTCTGGTTTCTCAACTCTGACAGGTTGAATAAAAGGTGAAGGACATGCCATATGTACCATTTTGGCAGAGGAACTGACACATTATTCATTATTATAAATGTCTGGGACAACCATGAAATAACCCAGCATCCATCTCTGTCCTTCTCTGTTGCTATTACTTGTATTTCAACTTAATTAGCCATCAGTCATCTGCATTCTTCAGCAACCGCTCAGCTTGTAAGACCAGCGCTATTGAAGCATGCTGAACTTCTGCTTAATAGCTCCTTAGGGATCTCAGTGAGGAAGAGAACACAGACGCTACCTGCAGTGTCTGCCCTTCAGTGTACCAGAGAAGCAGCTGAGTCAAATGTCATAGCAATACCTGAACAAATTAAACTGATCTGTCATTTAATTGTACGCCCAAAGACACTTTCACCTCGTTTCCTGTGAGCTTGTAACTCTGCACACTTGGAATATCTGAGGAAGTTTTTTTGCCAGAAATGAGAGTGATTTAATTTCTCAAGATGGCCAACACCCTACATTCAAGTGGATGTGTGATATGTTTGGTTTATTAATCATTATCATCAAAATTGTCTGGCTTCTCTTGTTTCACATTGGCTAAAATGGAGGCATCTATTTTTTCTGAGCTGGTGTTGCTGGAACACCAGCTGGTAATGCTGTCTCGTGCTGTCAGCTGCTCAACATGCCTAATATATATAACATGCACAATATATCCGATGCCACCTTGTAAACAAAAAGGTATTTAAACATATGTGTGACATTAAAACAAGAAGACAGAGGGACAAGCTTAACTCTAAAGCCTGCATTCTTCTATTCATTTAATATAATATTCTATAAACTTGGATTAGTTCATTGCTGTTCACACATTGTCCCTCTCTCCTCCTCCCCTCTGGGGGAGTGAGGACTGTTTCAGATGCCTGGCTGCTGATGGATGTCCCCATGATGTTTGGACCTCAGCTGATGCCGTCTGTGCTCCCATCCCGACCTATGGGTCCTTATCCTCTCTTCATCTGGACCTCCTGATCCCCCACCCCCCACCCCCCTGTCTGAGGACCAACTGCAGCATGCTACAGACCTGAACTGTTATTTTAGAATATGGATGAGCTAATTGATAACAGTTCTAGCCATATCAGCCTGTCCGTCCTGGGAAAGGATCTCTCCTTCAATGTGGGCCACATGAGGCTTCTTCATTTTTTTCCCCACAACTGTTTTTTTTAGGGGTTTTTCCTTACCATGAAGGAGGGTCTAAGGACAGGAATGCCCTGGCTCTACTTAATGTAGTGTAGTTATCACTTGTGTTCATTGTGTGTAATGTTTGCTATGTGATAAACTGTGTGTGTGAAGCCCTGTGAGGCAACTTTGTTGTGA
>JBAMIG010016489.1:0-10746 GCA_037177335.1 Kiunga ballochi | reverse complement strand
GTGAAAAGTGCTCACATAAAAGTGATCATGCTAAGGCGACCCCCTCTACCCAAAGGTCAGAGGCAGGTCAGGACCACCTGAGACCAGGGCAGCCCAGATAAAGGACCCAATGCCACCCCACCCCGGAAACGCAGCATCTGCCATGGAGGCGGCAGAGAAAGGTCTCTGCCAGTCCTCTGCAGTCAGGAGGAATGGGCCCCAGCGGGCCCAGGCTGAAAATCCCAGACACCCAGACCCCCAGAACAGGCAAAGTGATGCCCCACCAGCACTATCGTCCTGAACTCCAGGTGCATGGGACTATACCACTCTCCAGCCGCACCCTGGAAATAGAGGTGTAAATGACCCCATCAACTAAACCCAAACATCGTCGGTAGTACTAGAACAAAGGTCTCAGTCATTTATCATGTTTTAGGTGTCAAACTAGTCTGATGAAGAGAGCTGTTAGATATAAACTGCAGTCCAATCAAAACATTTCTTAATCAATTCATTGTTCAGACATATCTCTTAGTTTTTTTATATTTAATATTTTAGTGGGAGAACATCATGCAGTGCAGTTAGTACTTAAACATGAACCGTTTCAGGGACTTATTCTGACATCGTTCAACAGTCAAATGTCCCTAACACATTCTGAACTGTGTGTGTGTGCATTTCATCTTCTGAGGGAGGTATTACAAGAAATCATAGATGGAAAACTAAACTACTTCTCCCCCAGCATTGTTTTGTTCTTTATACACATACATAAATTGCATCTGCCTGCACTTTGTGTACCTGAGCTCTAACTCTCTGTATCAATCCAGCCGAAGTGCCATTTGGGTGAACACACTTATATTAAAGGTGATTGGTCATCAGAAAGCAGAGGTTTAATGTGGTGACTTTACAGCTTCCTTTTCTTTGGCTTGAAACTTGTTTTGTCTTCAGAAAAAAATGTTGGAAAAGTCGTAATCCAGGATTCTTGGGTGTTTAGTTTCACCATCATGGAGGTGAGGAGCCACGTCGCCTTATTTCCTTTGATTAACTTGGATGTTGCGAGGCATAAAATGACAGTGAAGATGACACAGTTTAATATTTAGTCTGTCTTGGCTCTCTGCCTCACTAATTGGCTTTTCTCCTCTTCAGTCTGCACTCAACCTCCTTTCCAATATTTTTAATCCTTCTCAGTCCATTTTCTTCCATTTATCGCCTCTGATAGCTTTTGTTCAAGCTGACAGCATGACATTCCACCTTCCAACCTCTCGCCTATCACTTTCTCCTCCGTTACCCACTCAGTCTCACTCCTCTGGCCTCTACAGGCCTCTCCTGTTTGCCTACTATTCCTCTTAAACCTTTTAGCCCGGGTGTTTCAAATTAACTCTGCTGTTTGGCCGTTAGTGCTGTTATGTAATGTTTGGATGTCATGGAGTTGTACTTTCCTATAAAAGCTTCTGTGTTATTTTACCTTCTTTTACAAATATCACGTTTCCACTTATACACTTGGGTATGGTGGTGGATGAAGTTTGATATTCTGCAGTTTATATTTTTTCCTTGACAAACTTTTAGTGTTTACTTTGATAGCGGTGAGAATAAATACCAGTTCGGTGCCTGGTACCAGTTGAAAGTCTAGACATTAGTCTTGCCAGTTTTATATTTAAGTTTTAATGTGGTGGCAACACCAAAACGGAGTCATGTACACCATATGGAGATGCTGTTAAACCTTTAATCTTTTCCACCAGGTTTTAAGCCAGTGGACCGCACATGTATGTCACATGGAGGAGTGGTATGGAGACGAGGACCCAAATGTAGGAAGAAGCGAGCAGGAGGCCGACAAAAAGCAGAGTGACTTAACTTTAATCCAGGAAATAATAAACATCAATACAGGGGTTATGTAAAATAATTCAAAGGAGCTTAAGAGAGGAAGAAGACCTAACACAATCACTAGCTACAATCAGTAACAGTAGTTTTCCAGAAGCAACATAATGGATTTCAGTAACAACATTGTTTTGGGGTGAATTGAACAGGAAGTTAGATCTGAAGGCGGGTACTGTTCTTCTGTGAAAGCATTATTAGATCTAACTTACAATAGAGCACATAGCTGAGGAGACACAGGGATTTCAGCCTAAAAAATTTTAACTGAGGGAGTTATAGTAGCAGGTATCATCACAGCTTACTTTATCCTGTCATTTGTGGATTTACAGTGAGACATGTTTCTTGGTTTAAGACATTAATCTGCACATGGGCTCTCCATGTGTTTACATAGTAAATTTAGAAACAGGAAAGTAAAATTATAAGTAAAGATGTTACTTTTCAAATGCAGTAACTAGTAAAGTAATCCCAGTACAATTTATGACAGTAAAGAGTCGTTAATAACTTTTTGTGTAAGAACCAGAACTATGAAAGAGACACTAGCAAACGTTTGCAGACTTTCTCGAGGATGTGATTCCTGCCGACAGTTAGCGCAACATCTATATTGCTCGCTTGTTTCTCTGATGACTGGAGAACACACACAAAGCTGCAAAAGTACAATCTTATAAAAGTCATGCCATCTCCACCTTACCTGTTAAAAACGGACAACATACTGGGAGTTGAGACTGACATACATTTTGAGCTGGTAGTAAAATCAGTTATTATACTGTATTTTAGTCTTCTTTACTGCACTGCTCTAAGCAAGGTTATTGACACTTAGCTAATAATGTTAGTAATTTTACTTTTAAGTAAAATGACATAAAGATGTGGTGTTTCTGATCAACACAGCTGTGGTAAAGTTTGTGACAATTCAACATTTACTTTTTTTATGGGGTAAAGGAAGCCCAAAGTGATCAACCTTCTAACTTGCTAGTATGAAATGACTAAACAATTGCAGCAGAATATATCTTCCTTGGTGCTTTACTGCAGAATCTTTGTGAGGAAATAAGTCTCAAGGTAATACCAGAGATCTGTTAGGTGTTTTTTCCCACCACATGGTGCAATAAAACGTTGCCTTCTGCAATGGAAAATGACACAAAGGAAAAATGTACACCCTGTCACTGTGAGGTGTGTCATCTGATTGACATCTCCATCTCTCACTTGAGTGATTTAAAGTCAAGTATGAAGCGACTGGGATGAAAATCAACACAACAGGCAGATCAGTGCGGCATCTGGTGTAATGTGTCATGGTAAAGAAGGAGCCGAGCCAAAAGGAAAAGCTTTCAATTTACCGGTTGGTCTATAGTCCTACCCTCACCTATGGCCACGAGCAGTGGGTAGTGACAGAAAGAATGAGATCTTAATTACAGGTGGCCAAAATTATTTCCTCCATTGGGTGGCCGGTGTCTCCCTTAGAGATAGGGCGACAACCTCGGCCATCCGGGAGGGACTCAACGGTAGAGCCGCTGCTTCTCCTCATCGAGAAGAGCCAGATGAGGTGGCTTGGGCATCTGGTTAGGAGGCCTTCTTCCTGAGGCGACCCGACTTTGGATAAGTGGGAGAAAATGGATACATGGATGGATTTTATTGAAGCAACTCAATAAATGTACTTGGTTTCTTGCCTCAATTCTTGGTTTTACAGATTCAACAAAGTGTTGGAAACATTCCTCAGAGATTTTACTCCACATTGACATGAAGCATCACATATGAAAAGAATCTCCCCTTTCACCACATCCTAAAGCTGCTTCATTGGATTGAGGTCTGGTGACTGTGGAGGCCGTTGAGGTTCAGTGGATGATTTAGAAATCAGTTGGCGTTAATGTGAGCTTTGTGACATGATGGATCGTCCTGTTGGATGTACACTGTGCTCATAAAGGTATGGACATGGTCAGCAGCAATACTCAGGCAGGCTGTGGTGGTTAAACCATGTCCTGCTGGTATCAAGGGACAAAAACGGGACAAGAAAATATCCCCCAAATATTACACCATCAGTAGTCTGAAACATGGATCAAAGGCAGAATGGATCCATGTTTTAATGAAGTTTCCAGAAAATTCTGATCTCGTGAATGTTAAACTCTCCGTGGAAAGAGGTTTTTAGACATAACCACATAAAAGATGCGAAAACAACCACAACCCAAATCTAAGCTAAACACCGCAAAGTCATCTAATGTACAAATCGCACCACAAATACCACAAACCAAAAGTCACAAGGTTACAAAGTATGCAAATTCACTAGTCTAGGAGAAAAAGTCTGTTACCAAACAGTTTTTTTTTTCTAGAATCAATGGATTATGTCCTTTATTCCCTTGTTGTTTGTGTGTATGCTGATGATTGGCTGGTGTGCTGTCGAACCCGGTGGTTGCAGGTGAAGGTGTGTCTGAAGGATCCACTTCTCTCCAGGTGAGGGTGCAGGCAGGTTGACAGGGGGAAATGATAGATGATTACTGAAATGGCAGGCATTTGTAACAAGCTGAAATGTAGACTGATCAGACCAGCAACATGTTCCCATCTTCTATTGTCCATTTTCTGTGAGTCTGTGTGAGTTGTAACCTCAGTTTCTTGTTCTGCTTCATGGTTGGACATGTCTGCTCAGATATGCTGTTCTTATGGTTAAAACCAGTGGTTTTTTGACTTCCTGTTGTCTTTCTATCATTTCCAACCAGTCTGTTTGTTCTCCTTTGACCTCACCAAGGCCTTTTTTTCAGACAGTTGTAAATCCTTGAGATGGTTATGTATGAAAATCCCTGTGGATTAGCAGTAATGGTGCATCCCAAGTTCAAAGGCCCTTAAATCCCATTTCTTCTTCTGATGCTCAGTTTGATCTTCCTCAAAACACCTTCATAATGTTTACATGAATAAAAGTACACTTACTGCCATGTGATTGGCTGATAAGACATCAGTGTTAAACAATTAATGATTGAGAAAATGTACCTATTGAAACACAGTAGTTATAGTAAATTGACTGTACTTTAATTTAATAAATTTAAGACAATAAAAGCCAGTGGAATTCAGGGCTTTTACAGAAGCACTTTAACACGTGAATAAGAGAAGCCAGAACTTGGCATTTGGATTAGCAAATTATTTTACCTACTGAGCCAGACCTATAGAAAGCCATGGGGAATATTTTAGCAGACACAATATTGTTTCATTTTTATCCTAAATTACAGTAATTCTTGGTGCTGGGGTTCATTTCCACTATCAACAATCCTTGATCTCTTTTGGTTTTACCTCAAGTTGGTGTGTGTTTCACCAGCAGTCACTTATTCACTTACAGTAGCCAGCTGACAACACTCATTCTGCTTTTGTTCTGGTCACTAAAAACATTCAGTTGCTTGCACTGGCTCTGAAACATGATGCTTTATGCACAACCTTGCAAGGTCATACATGTTCTGGGAAAACTGCCAGCAGTTGCATTTATTTTAAGCCCTTTGTACTTTTTTATGACCTGTCTGTACATTACTGTTTTTTGCTGTGCACTCAGAGCAAAAGCTTCTGTATTCATTTACAGCGAGCCTAAATTTATGAGGTGATTATCTAAACCCACCAATCTAAATGACTGTAAGAGTTTTACCTCTGAAAAATGTGTTGCTTATTTTTATCATCGTAATAATTTTTAGTTAGAGCTTTATGTGGCTACATGTGTATCATAGCTTATCTGTGTAACCATAAAAGTCAAGATGTGATGCGTTTCTGGTAAAACGGTTCCTTTCAGTTCTCCAGTACATGCAGTAATGTGAGAAAGTCTAACCAGTCACAGGCTTACAACACAGCAGAATCATCTTTTTGCATCATCAGCGCTCATATAACCAGCAGTGACAGCACGCGAGCCAATGAGGAGTCAGGTTCTTGAGTCTAGCGGGGCCAAACTTCAGACTTTTACAGAGTCTGTCCTTTTTCTTTGGGAGCAAGGATACATTCCTGTCTGCGTACAAAGAAAATGGCAGGAACTCTTTCTGCACATTCAATTCCTATTGTAACTCAATTGTAAAAAAAAGTCTTTTAATTTTATTTTATCAAGCTCCTCATTATTGCCAATAAATGAACATGCAAATCCAACACGTCCTAATAGATGAGACCAAATGATACAGATATGCAAACTCTGTGGTTATACATTCCTTCAAGGCTCGTGCCGTAAGCTTAAGGATTAGGTATGCAGGTGCCTTCACATGCACAAACAGTTGCCTGCTTAACCAAACTAAATCAAGATTGTACGACAGTGTTAAATTTATTCATACAGTTCATACATGGCATTTATATTTTATTTATTTATTTATTTGGCAGGGAGGATTCAGACAAACATGGCTACAAAACACATATCAACACATTGTCACTGTTAAGGACAACCATTGTATTTTTTAGGGAAATTAAAAAAGAAATAAAACACCACTATGTCAGGATTTATGTTTAACTTTGCACTTTGATTAAAGTCAGGGGGGTGTTAAAGTGGATCATAGGGCAGTTTAGTGACCACATCTGAGGTTTTGAAAATAAGTACTTATAATTATTTAAATGGTTCATTAATAAAAAAAAAAAAAAACATGCATATCTGCATAAAATATCCATCTGTTTTTTAAATACCCATTAAGTTCAATACATACCACCTTGAACCTAACCTGGAATAATTTGCTAAAACTCAGACTTGAGAACAATTTTGACATTAAAGTTGGCCAAAATAATTATATGTCAACGTTTTATAAGCAACCTGCATGCCATAACGTCCTTCTCTCGCAGTGTTGCTTCTATCTCGCTGTCATCCCACTGCACTACAGCTGTACAAGACAAATCCAAATACACCTTGACTTCACTCTTTTATAGGCTTCCAGGAAAAACCCTACAATGGTTTAAAATGCAGCAGTGTAGCGGGTGTTTTTCATCAGCCAAAAAGTAACTCCATCCTTCTTTTAAGTACACTGGTATCTATTTAAGTTACTGATGTTTGCATACAGAGTAGACCATAAAGTCAACCCACAGCTCTGGCCTGTTAGGTCATGGTTTATCTGGACCCATCCTTTTCCATCAGGAACTTCATCTTGTCATGCCATCGCTGTGCACAGATAGTAGCAATCCACACTATTGCAGGTCAGAAGATGGAAAATGAAGGCAGTAAATGAAAGTGTTCAGGCTACAACCAGATCACAATGACCGTGTCTGTAAGATCCATATTGCCACGTATTGTTGCAAATGGGATTATTACTGAAAAACCTTTGACTGCTAGAGATTTTTACCCTGTGAAACCGCTGCACTACTTTTTGTTTGTAAGGTCTTGGGTAGATGGGAATTCAATCTTCTAACAAGCCCCATTATGAGTAGTTTTTATCTTTAATTCACACTCATCAGGAATTTTTGTTTCCATCTATAAACTAGGAAAGCACTCACCAGCCGAGTGCAGGCGAGGAATTGATTTAAAACCTAATTTGGTGTCACTTTGATATTTTCTTTTAGAATATTCTTGTGAAAGTAGATTTCAAAGAATATTTTTCAGCTCTAATCCCTTTGTCTCTTGCTAATTTTGGTCCAATTATTGTCCAATGTCCAAACATTTCCTGTTTTTGTTCTAAAACAGCAAAGAATGAGAGTTGCTCATTGCTTTTTCGCAGAATTTAAGTAGACACTCCTTTGAAGTGGGCTTGGACTCGTTCAAGGATACAAGAATGTGACCATTTGAAGCCAATATCACCTCTATATGTGACTTTCCAATTAAAACTTTTTGAATGTCATGTTTTCATACCAATACTCTATTTTGAATGGGAAATCAAAATGGCTACGAGAAGGTATTATCAATTATTATAGTAATACTCTTGGAAAATTACATGAGTTATTAGGGCTGTTGGCTTAAATGTACTGTCGAAAATGTACTAAAGGTTTATAAAATACATTTTAAGACTTAACAGCAGAGAATAGGGGGATTAAAAGAAAGATAATACACCAACGGGCATTAGCAGAAATATTATAAGCATGCTGTCATGACCAGAGGTAGGTCTGAGAGTGTGGGGCAAAAACGGGTCATATAGCTGTCACATAACCATGCCGTCCTCTAGCAATCCTCCAAACATGACCTCAGTATGATGCCTCAGGGTGAGTGACAGAGCGAGGTGGAAAGCTGAGCTGTACACCATAACGGATAAGTGGATGCTCTGGGGACTGGCACAAGTTGAAAGCATTTATGGCTGCAGTGTGTGAAAGATCAACACTGCATACATAAATTAATTTATAGTAATCGGGAAATGCAGAAACATAGGGAATGGGTTGGACCTGGTAGGTGATGGGGGTGGGTAAAGAAAAAGGCAGGTTGGAAAAAGCCAGGCAACAGAATTCCTGAAACCATAAATCTGACGAGACGAAAGTGCTTTGGCTGGCTAAACACTTCAGGAGGAGATTATTCCTCATCCTTCTCAGATGATTACCAATTGTACTTCAGCAGGTCTCCCCAGACATCATACGCTCGCTGCAGCCATTTGCATTTATGGCATCTTGTCAGTGAGATTTCAGTAAACCTTCCAGTCAATGCAGTGTTTCTATTTATTCTAAGTGTATGCTGAGAAAAGTTGCTGGTTACCTGTAGGACTATGTGCTTACACAGTTCACAAAGTGGTGAATCTTGCCTTATAAGGATGCTCTTTTTATACCCAGTTGTTACACCCACCTGTTCCCATTTAAAGTGTCCACCTGCAAAACAATCTAAAAGATGTTTTTTGAGTATTTTTCAACTCTTCCAGTCAATTAAAGGAGATTTTTTTTAGTATGCATGCAGTCATAACATTCACAGTAAGTTTATATATACATTTACACACACACACACACACACACACAACCATATATATATATATATATAAACCAAAGTTTTTCACTTTTCTATTCTGTATGTATTCTGTTTTTTTCATTCTATTTAACACAACCTCCCATGTAATAAATCTACCTTTGTCTTCATAGTCTTTGAAAACACCTGCTTTTGGTCCTATCTGGCTCCCTTTCTTCTCAATTTCTTCTTCTAAATCATTTTATCATTTCCTAAATACTTCTAGTTTATATTTATGATGGAAACCTTCAAGACCTCAGATAGTTGCTATTTGTGGATTTATTTCACAAATGACTGGCGGGAGAGAGAAGAAGTCGGTCCAACTTACCCTGATAGTTATGCTTAATATACTCAGGTTGATAATAAACAAGAATATGTGAGGAAAGTTAAAGTGAAAATAAGCTCTAGATTTGTCAAAATAAGAATCTATCTAGGCATTTACATTTATTCATTTATTATCTTTCTATAGGTTACTGCTTTGTTCATTCAGGGTTGCAGATGATTGGAGACTATCCCACCAATAGAGATCACATAGCTACAAATTCACATTTCACTGCTAATTAGTCTTCTCAGATGACAACACAACTCTAAAGCATTTCATTAATTCATTTCATTATGGATATATAAGAAAAATACAAAGGACTGCAATGGCCTCATTGGTACATATGACCATTGATAGCTATTTAGTACTGTTTTAGGAGCACTAAGGGAATAAATTAGGCCAAGAAGCTTGCAAAAATGCTAAAAGTTTCTTCGTCTGAGTTTAAAAGGAAAAAAAAATCTGTCACCCAGGTCTTTATGTCTTTGTAGACATCTTCGTAATTGAAAAAAACTGATTGGTGGCAAGTTTAGCAGCTTGCTTTCCCGAACTCTAAGTGTATGTACAACACCTGTGGTGCTGATATTGATAGAATAAAACAGAATAGAGATTTTCTTGCCATCCTCAAGCTGTTGCAAAGCAAACAACAACTTCCAGCTTACACAGCTGTAACAGCACCTCTCTGACACAAAAATCACCTGCTGTGAAATCCTTGTGAGAACAGCATCCACAAAAGAAAATGTTTACATAACGAAGGATTTTCTCTGGTGGCCATTTGAAAAAAAATGGATTAAATGTTGATACAAAAGGACCAAATATTATAAAGATGAAGAAATACTAATGAAAAGAAAATGTATCTGAACAGGATTATTTCACTGCAGTGATTTGTTGCAGAATAACTGTTTAAAATATGTCTATTTTTTTTCAATTGAAGCTGTTATTGCATCATTTAGAGCCACATTGTTCTTTTGTATCACCAACCCTCTATAGAAGGGTGTTATTGGTGCTTCAGTGAGACTGCATAAATGCAAGGTGATTTGGTTTAGTAAGGACAGAATTCATTCACATTATCTGCATCGCAAATTGTGCAGCTCCCATGTGTTCACTTCCCACATTTACTGAATTAAAGAGAATACAATGGAAACCATTTTTTTACACTACAAGTTGTGTAGTGACCACCATACCGACACGTCCACTTCAGCCAGAGTCCTGCGCAGCCACTCCCCTGATTATTGATTGATTTATAACTTCTGATGCAGCCAGAGTTTCTCCACACAATGACATTATCTCACATTGATTTTAGTAACACAGCTTGCTCTTTAGCTACTCTAAATACATTTAAAGTAATGGAGTCACTTTATTTAAAAAATCCCTAAAGGTCTTTGATAGGGAACCATGATTGTAATAATATATATATATATATTATAAAATAAAGCTTTTTATCTTTGAACATTTTAAGCATTTTAAATACGCATGTTTTATCTACAAAGTGCTACATGGATTAGCCTCGCCTCCTATGTCAAGTCTTCATCCAGAGGAGTCTGTTTGGTGCCGTACAGAAAAGCTGCCTTTGGACAAAATGCCCTCTCTGTGAAGGCTAGTAAGATCTGGGAAAGTATTCCTGTGAAAATAAGAGAGAGCTCCACAATACCGGCTTTTAAGGGGCAACTTAAGCTATAGCTGTTATCAAATCAGTTGTGGTACCATTAGCCATACCGTGTTAGTTACTTTAAAACTTTTTTATGTTGTATTA
>JBAMIG010016487.1:0-12400 GCA_037177335.1 Kiunga ballochi | reverse complement strand
GAATGTGTTGAATAGTGTTAAAGCGCTTTGAGTACACTGATGTGTAGAAAAGCGCTATACAAGTACAAGACCATTTATCATTTACCATTTACCAATACAAAACCTGGTGGCAGGGGTATAGTATAGTCTGGGATAGAACCTAAAATGCATGAGTTGATCGTCGGGGTTCTTAGAGTAGTGACTAATGTTGTCCCATACATTGTTCTAGAATATGTCATCATCTCTCAGATCCCTGGTAGGGTCACCCAAGGCAAACAGGTGTTTGGGGAAGGGACCAGACTAAGAGTGGCTCAAAGACCTCTATGATGAAAAAGATCAGTAGACAGAGGGCTCCCTTGCCTGGACACGGGTCACCGAGACCCCCTCTCTGGAGCCAGGTCTTGAGGTAGGGCATGAGGGCGAGTGTCTGATGACCAAGCCTTTGCCCATAGGGTCTGATCGGGCTTAGCCCAAAGGAGCTACGTGCTCACGTGGGTGGCTACAGTGAGCCCTGGAGAGGTGTGATTGGGAGACATGCCCGCCCCCATCCAAACCGGAGTGCTGTTCTGCAGCTGAACTTCTGTGCTCACCACAGATTGTCCATCATGAACGCCATGTTCCAGCATAAGAGTGCCCACATGTACACCTGGCACCAGGACACACTGAGCCGCATTTAGATGATCGGACTTGAGGCCGCGTGTCCTGGACACTTGGGTGAAAAGAGGGGTGGAGCTGTTGATCAATCACCACCTGGTGGTGAGTTGGCTTAGGTGGTGGGGAGGATGCCGGACAGGCCTGTCAGGCCGAAATGTGTCATCAAGGTCTGCTGGGAGTGTCTGGCAGAGTCCCCTGTAGGAAAGAGCTTCAACCAAGTCCCGAGTGAGGCGGGGAATATTGAGTCAGAGTGGACCATGTTTAGTGCCACAATTGTTGGGGCGGCCAGCCAGAGCTGTGGCCGTAAGGTCGTCGGTGCCTGTCGCTGGTGGAACCCATCGGTGAGGGATGCCGTCAAGCTGAAGAAGAAGTCCTATCAGGCCCGTTTAGTCAGTGAGACTCCAGAGGCCTCTGATATGTACCGACAGACGAAGCGTTATGCGGCTTTGGCGAGTTTACCTGCAAAAACCCGGGCGTGGGAGGAGTTTGGTGAGGCCATGGAGAATGACTTCAAGGAGATTCCTGTTCACCATCCGGTGCCTGAGGAGGGGAATACAGTACTCCATCAACATTGTCTACAGTGGGGATTGGGGGCTGCTGACCTCAACCCGGGATGTTGTGGGTCGTTGGAGAGGATACTTCGAAGAACTCCTCAATCGTCTTCCAATGAGGAAGCAGAGCTGGGAGACTCTGAGGTGGGTCCTCCTATCCCTAAGGTCGCTAAGGTAGTTAAAGAGCTACTTGGTGGCACAAGATCCGCCCAGAGTTTCCTAAAGCCCTGGATGCTGTGGGACTGTCCTGGCTGACACGTCTTTGCAGCATCGCGTGGACATCAGGGACAGTGCCCCATGATTGGTAGACTGGGGTGGTGGTCCCCCTCTTCAGTAAGGGGAATCGGAGAATGTGTTCCAACTACAGCGGGATCACACTCCTCAGCCTCCCTGGGAAAGTTTATTCAGGAGTACTGGAGAGGAGGGTCTGTCAAATAGTCGAACCTCAGATTGAGGAGGAACAGTGTGGTTTTCGTCCTGTCGTGGAACAGTGGACCAGTGGATCAGCTCTACACCCTCTTCAGAGTCCTGGAGGGAGCATGGGAGTTTTCTCAACCAGTCTACATGTGCTTTGTGGACTTGGAGGCATTTGACCATTTCGACCGGACTCCAGTGGGGGGTGCTCCGAGAGTATGGGGCTAGTTTGAGCTGGTGGATCCTTGTACGACTGGTGTCAGAGTTTGGTCCGAATTCCCAGCGGTAAGTCGGATTCGCTTTCTGTGAGGGTTGGAGTCCGCCAAGGCTGCCCTTTATCACTGATTCTGTTCATAACCTTTATGGACAGAATTTCCAGATGCAGCCGAGGTGTGGAGGGGATACAGTTTGGGGGCCTCAGGATTGGGTCACTGCTGTTTGCATATGATGTGGTTCTGTTGACTTATCTCGATTTACCGGTCGATCTATGTCCCCATCCTCACCTATGGCCATGTTGTGACCAAAAGAACAAGATCTCGGGTACAAGCAGCCGAAATGAGTTTTCTCCGCAGGATGGCCGGTGTCTCCCTTAGAGATAGGGTGAGAAGCTCTGCCATCCGAGAGGGAGTCAAAGTAGAGCCGCTGCTCCTCCACATGGAGAGGAGCCAGATGAGGTGGCTCGGGCATCTGGTTAGGATGCGTCCTGGATGCCTCCTTGGTGAAGTGTTCCGGGCATGTTCCAGTGGGAGGAGGCCCCAGGGGAGACTCAGGACACGCTGGACCGATTACATCTCACGGTTGGCCTGGGAACGCCTCGAGGATGAGCTGGTGAATGTGGTTGGGGAAAAGGAAGTCTGGGCTTCCCTCCTTAGGCTTCTGCCCCCGCGACCTGACCTCGGATAAGCGGTTGAAAATAGATGGATGGATACCTTTGGAAACCCATGGTTTATAGCAGGGCCATTCAATTATGTCCCACAAGAGCCTCAGCCCTTCGGGTTTTCCAGGTATCCCTGTTTATAGACTAGTCCCGCGACCTCATTTCGGCCTATACACGTTAAGTCTTAGATGCCAGGCCTCGAACTTCAACCATGAGAACGTCCAGATCTCCCTGTAGCTTGATAACCACATTATTCACCTCTTTGCTCACCACACGAACCAACATTGCTTCAGTTTCTTCTCTGTCTCGCTAATGCTAAAGCTTAGCCTCCTGTATTCTAGTGGTAGCTGCATTGTTAGTTTCCTGCTGTTTTCTCTTTAGCTGTCGGAACTTTAATTGGTGAGTTGGGAGACTTCTACCACTCGACATTTTAGCAGGCTGTGGTCCGACGAAGGTTCAGCTATGGGTCCTTTAGATAGAATTATTCAGTAAAGAGGGGATGACACAAAGGAGCTCCAGATTTTCACAGCCATGTGAGTTAGTTGTGTGTGTGTGTGTGTGTAAGTAGGGAGTTAGTTGGTTGTGAATGCATATGGATTTTTTGGTTGATGTTTCCTTGTGGTCATGATTTTTCTTGGAAGGCGGAGGTCGGTTGGTTGTCAGTGCTGGTGGGCTTTTGGTCAGCTTCTTTGTGTGTTAGTGAGTGTGTGCTTTTCATTGTGTTGATTTGTTTTTGGTTGGTACTTCCATCTTAGTGGGTTTTTGGTCATTAATTCATATTTGTGGGTTTTTGGTTGGATGATGGGGCTCTCTCTGTGTTTGGAAGTCAGCTGCAAACACATACGTTTTTTTTTTTAAGTACAGATGCGTTTTGCATTTGCCTGGAGGTTTTATAGTCCTGTGGCCTTAGACTTCTCTCCATCTTTGCTGCACCTGATATGCAAATAGCAATTCAGCTGAGACCATAACAACACTGGAAAGATTTAGTCTCGCAGAAATTTTTGTGCCGTTAGTGATCTGATCCAGGTCAAACCTGCGAGGTGATGATTTCTGTTTAAGGCCTCAGGAAACTGCTGCATCATGGGAGTTTTACATAAGAACAGATGGTGGCTGTCTCAGGCTGTGGGTGTTTTTTGTAAATAATGTCCAGGAAGAGAGCCATGTGAGGAAGTGGAAAAATAAACCTGTGATTGAATGAATGGAGCACGATCCAGCTGAAACACTGCAGCTATTAACTTATTTTTTCCAGACCTCTGACCCCTTTAGGTGAACATCAATGTGTCAGATTGTTCTGATTCTCTACAAACAAACATCTCAATCTAAATAAACCAAGCCACAGAGAATTCCCCATGCTCCCATACCTCATGTCAGTCTCAAAACAATTGATATAATGTACAATGTTGGGCATTAGTTATTAACAACCAGCATCCAGAAACAGATCTAGGTAGGACATCCTTCTCTGAGAGGAAGTCAGATGTCCAATAAATCAGCAGTAAAGATGGATGCTGTAAGAACTGCTGCATAAACCTATGCTGCTACGTGAGGGGAGGGTAACTGCGGAACAGCTGCTCAGAGCAAATAAAGACCTCTTTTCTACAGCTTTACACACGTGTGTTAAAAAGTGATATTCCTGGAATCTGGGTTTCGATCTGCAAAATTAACTTTTTTTTCTTTCTTACGACCGTTTCTTTTTATTCCAGAGACGTGTTGTTAGCTTTAATTTTCTTATGACATTAACAGAAGCGCTGTTTTTTTCACTTGGACTCTTTGTAGCATAAATCCACAGTGGTCACCAGGTTTTAGATGTCTCCTGTAGTAATACTTATTCAAATGAAATGGAGCGATGGCACAAGTCTACTAATGAGCCTTTCATTTAGTCAGATGTGTTGCAGCAGTTAAACATAGGAAGGGCCTGAAAGACCAGTTTTGGGATTAATATGAACATTTGCTGCTTTAAGGAGCTTCCAGGACTTCCATCTGCTCCCATTTGTTTTTATCAGAACTGTTTTACTAAACACACAAAATTTTCTATTTTTTTCATCAGTGGGTTAGCATGATGGAGCAGTAGTTAGTGCTGTGGCCTCACAGCAAGAAAGTTGCTGGTTCAAACATAGGTGTGTCCAACGGCCTTTCTTATGTGGACTTTGCATGTTCTCCCCATGTATGTGTGGGTTCTCTATAGGTACTCCGGCTTCCACTCACCCACAAGACATGCATGTTGGGTTAATAGCTATTAAAATGACTGCTTATCATATGTTAGTTGCTTTAGATAATGACGTCTGCAGAATGTCGTGTTTTTTTTACTTGTCAATGTGAAATAAGTGTGCAAGTTTTGTAAGCTGAGATCAAATCAATAGGAATGAACTGGAAATCAGTGACTCCATCTGGAAATGTTCTTCTGTGCTTCAAAATACCAGAAGTATCTTTGGGTTGTTCGTTAGATTATTCCTGGAAAGTAAAAATGTGGACAGGTAGGGTACATGTATTAACTCTGATGTATTCAAAAGAAGGCAGAGGATAAGCGGTGGTTGTCAGGAGGAATATTTGGTTTGATTCATAGCAACGCCTCCAACTGTGGTAGAAAGAGTCCAGGACCAACATCTGGGAGAGCTGGATAAGCAGAATCCTCTTTTTCAGACTGTTTGGCAGCAACACACACAAAAACACACCCTTCCCTCAAAAAGCGAGCAGGGGTTACTGTAGTTCAACTGAGAGCCACAGGGAGGAGGAAGAGGAGGAGGAAGAGGGTGAATGATGCACACATTTTCTGCACATGATGGCATGTGTGTGGATGGAAGGAGATTTGTAGACAGCTCTTCATCTTCTTAGTTCAAAGTTGTTAACAATACTTTAAAACAAACAGAGCAGATCATTTTCTGTCACAATGGGATGAGAATGCGCGTCAATACTGAAATGTTCAGACGTCTTATACCAGCAGATAACTGACCCTCCAAGATCAGCCGGAACTACTTCTTCCCTTCTTCCGCCTATCATAGACGACAAGGTGCAGCATCGTGTTGCAGCAGCGTCAATCACACAGGGATGATGGACATGTTTATGACCCTCAAACAGCAACAATGTGCCGTTTGATGTGTATGTGTGTGTGTGTGTGTGTGTGTGTGTGTGAAGACCACATCCCTCCTTAAATGTATGCATAGCGTAGGATAGAAAACAGAGGTGAGGAGGTTATGATAAGGTGACATGGAGGAAAAAATTGTGCTGCAGGGCAGAGTCAGATGTTTCTGAGTTCTTTAGTGCTGCTGGTCCAGAGGGAAGAAATGTGCAGCTGGTGGAGATGTGTAGTAATGTCACTGGGTTTGAGAGAAGTGGTGTCTTTCTGTCTGTCTGCGTTCAGTCTTTATTCTGTTGTTTAAACAACAGAAGTTCCTGAATCTTAAAACCAACGCTTCCTGTTTTGTTCAAACAAATAAATATGATACAGTGCTGTAATAAAAAAAGGATACAATAAAACGCTCTGTCTGTTCCACAGACACAGATCCAGTCAGGTAAGATTACCTGCAGAGATGCTTACCTGTATCAGGTGTCAAACTAAGCAATACTTGGAATAAAACAGGAACAGTTCTCTTTTAGAGAGTTGCTTTTCAGTGCAAACTAACCTGACTGGTTTCAGGCCATCAGTGTAGCTACAGACCACAGACATGTTTAGTTATTCCAGAAGCTTCTTCAGGATCCATTTAACGTGACAAAACAGCAGAATCAGTCTCACTGTGGCAGATGGTTGTGATGCTGAATAAATCATATGTTCTCTGTATTTCTGCTCAGTATTTAGTACTTATACTCAGACATAAAGATCAACTAACGAAGGTGTAGATAATTCCACCATGTATCTGTGTTTTATTAGATGAAATGATGATTTTCCATAAATACGAGTAAATACAAGTCGGTGCGAAGTTACCAACAAGGTGAAACACAGAACTGGATGAAAATGATTTGACACATGTTTTAAAACAAGTCACACCAAAAAAGGACCATTAAGCTTAAAAGTAGACGAACTAGAAGAACTACTCAACCCAGCCCAGACCGTGCTGTCTTCAACCAGGTCTCATAGTTCCTTCACAATAACAAACTATTTGATCCATATCAGTCTGACTTTAGGCAGGAAACTGCTCTCCTGTCTGTTACTGATTCTCTAAGTATCCTGGCAAGGAGAAGTGTCACGTTCCCATCTGCTGAAAACAGGGGTGCCTCAGGGATCTGTGCTCAGCCTTATTCTTTTTTCACTCTACATCTCCTCACCAGGAAGGGCATGGATGAAGGCTCGCCACCTTTAGCTAAATCTTTCCAAAACTGAGCTCATAGTCTGTCCAACCACATCTTCCTTACCTCCACCAATAAGGGTAAACTTTGACTCTATCACACTGGTGCCTACGTCTGTTGCCCGGAATCTTGATGTCATGATGGACGACCAGTTTGACCTTTAAAGTCCATGTTACCTCAGTGTCCCGTACTTGCCGTTTAGCTCTGTACAACATGAGGTGGATCAGACCCTTCCTGACAGAACACATCACACAGCTTTTGGTCCAGGCTTTAGTCATCTTACACATTGATTACTACAACTCTTTACTGGGAGCCTCCCAGCATGCTGGGTAAAACCTCTGCAGAGGGTTCAGAACACAGCAGCACGTTTGGTTTTTACCAGCCACAAAGAGCTCATGTCACTCCGCTGATAATCAAGCTCCACTAGTTTCCAGTTGCAGCATCATATTCAAAGCTTTGCTTCTGGCCTACAAAACACTAACTCACACAGCTCCTGTCTACTTTGACTCTGATCCAGAGATACACTCCCTCTCCACAGTTAGTAAAAAAAAAATAGTGAAAGACATTTTGCATTACCACCAATACGTGGGGCTAAATCACTAGCTAGACTCTTCTTCTCTGTTGTTCCTCAGTGGTGGAAGGAACTTCCAAATTCTGTCCGGTCTGCAGAGTCCTGATCTACTTTTAAGAACAAGCTAAAGACTCAGATGTTCAAAGTGCATTTGAGCACTTAGTTTAACTCTTCTATCTGACCTAAGTCTATCCAGCCCTTTACTCATGATATTGGGTGATGAAGGGTAAATATTTTTTTTTTCAATCTAGCACTTCAGGACAACACCTGTGTCCTACAGGACAATAGCTGTGACTTGCAGCATCTGGCTCGTATCTATGCTCGTATGAGATCTTTATGATGGACCTTGTTCACTGAAAGGTTTCTATATAGAAGAACTTTAGATAGTGTTCTGGATTCAACAGGAACAAAAACCTCCATCAGGACCAGAACCAGGTCTGACGTAATGTCTTCCCTTTGCACCAGAGGGCGTTGTTTACCTAAAGATATCATAAAGCTTCTTGTTTTTTTTTCTCCACTTGTCATAACTTTATCTTTCTATGCTCTATAGAAAACAGGTCTCCATGTTTAACCATCTTCCTGATTACTACAGAACCCAAACATCAACATTGGGTGGCTTGAAGGAGGGGGTGTGGATGTATGGGGTTGTATATGTAGGGGTTATGTGGATGGGGGGATTAGGAAGAGAAGAGTCACTTTTCCACTAGTACCTTCACAACTCTTCTATGCTGTCCTGGCAGTACTCTATTCTACTCTACTAGTTGTCCATTACAAGTTGACCTCATTGTAACGTTGTACCTGGTACTCAGATTATTATTCCAGTGGTCTTTAAAACCAGTCTGGAGCTGCTATGTAGTAACATCACTCACACCAACATGTGGAAAACACACTACCCACATGACTCGACACGCTGACGGAGTAGGTACAACCAAAGTATCTACTCAGTTCAACAAATCCTAATGGAAATGCTCTGTTTCCATGTGGAGTTGCATGAGGTTGGGTAGAGTAGGTACTGGTGGAAAAGCACCATATGAGTGGGCAGGGGGAAGGAGTGGAGGCGTGTATGTGGATGGGTAAGTGTTTATGCGGGTGGACATTTGGGTGTGCATGTATGTGGATATGTGGGTTGTCTGTTAAACTCTGAAAACATCTGGAATTGGGATAGCCAGATACTGGACCTTAGGGAGAGAATATTGACCCAGTACTACTGGTCAGATGGTCAGAGTGGAAAATTGCTCTGTAACAGCAGCCTAATAAATAATGAGTCTTGCATATAAGTTGTGTACTAAACTCTTCACTGCAATAAATTAAAATGTCATCATCAAGAACATCTCAAGTTCCTCACATGTCCACATGTCGCGCTGACTATGAAACCTCCCGGGTGTATTCATAGTGAAATATGTGTGCTGTATATAGATGCTCCCAGTCAGTTTGTGGACATAGCATATAGATCAATAGTGACCAAAATTTTCTCATCATCAAATCCTTCTGTAAAATTTTGTTTTTCATGGGAAAAAGTTGGCATTGAAACAAACACCAGAAAATGTTCACACTTTTACACATTTTTCATTCATATTTGTTTCTGCTATTATTTTATCCTCTAACTCAGAAACTGTTCAGTCACAGCGGTTCTTTATTTTTCTTCCCTCCTGATCACATGTTGATCTTTATCTGCTTCTGATTGGACATTACCATTAGTTTAAGCTCTCTGATTGGTGCAAAGTCTAACAGGAAGTGGCTTCATTATTAATTGCAGATGAAAACAGAGGTCTTTTTATAACAGTGTTATAATGGATTCACCATTTAAAGCAGGACTTAAACTCCAGTCCTCGAGGGCTGCCACCCTGAAGCAAGAGGCAGACAGATGGATAAATAAAAGGACCAGGAGCATTTCATTTCTGTTAGAGATGATCCAGAATCATTCGATTATTAGTGGCTGATGCTTCAAAACAACATATGCCAGATATTTTTGTTACCACAGATGCGTGCAAACTCTCTCGACACCTGGTTGTGTTCCTTTTATAGAAGAGATTATAAATGCCATCAACACACATTCCTCCACTCAGACATGGAGATACAGGATGGTTCTGAGGCGTGGTGTCATGGGTTTGCTACGTGATGAACACTCACACTGATAATTATTTACAGCCACTGTGACATGTAGGAAGCGATATGTGTGGACATGTTCATGTGACAGATGCTGAAAAGTGACACGCCATAAACCTGGCAAGACATCAGCGGTCTGCCAAAGCAAACAACTCTGAGACATGAGAATCTATACATCTGATGGAATTCTGCTGAGATGTAGAGAGAATCTGAGGACGTCCAGATTTTCACTTGAGACGTTTCACAGTTTGGACGTAATTATGAAGATGTGTCTGCATGTGTGTCACGATTCCTCATACGACAATCATCTAGTTCACATACTAGTACTGAGGCATACTCTTCATCAGGTCCATTCTCTAGTACTGGACCATCCTCTTCATCAGGTCCATTCTGGCCTTAGCATAAATCTACTGCTCAACATAAAGACATTATTTATTTATGAGGCAACAAACTGTTTGCAGGACTAAAATTGATTTTCACCTCTCTGAAAGTGCTGTCACACGATACTTTTAAGTATCTGTATCTACAATTTATTCATATGGGTTTGAAATCTTTTAATTAAGCTCTTTATAGAAAAAAAGTTGTCTTGAATGTCTATTACAGTTTTTTTGTATCACAAGCTCCAACCTGCCTTTCACACTACAGAGCCACTGCTCAGCCTGATGCAGATAAAATGAAGCCCTCCTCCTAATAATATGTAATCCCCACCCACCCCCTCACAGGCTGCCTGATGTGTGTTTTATGGCAGCAGGTGGGAGACAGCATGTAGCACATATGTGAAACATGCAGACGCCTCTACACCAGAGAAGCTCTTGGATGTGTGTGTGTTCATTCCCCCAGCATGACACACAGCGGCGTGTTCTGATGTAACATGATATCACCGGTTTGTAGTTTCATTTATGGGATGCCTGTAGATGCAGTACCAAAAATGATGATCAATGATTTATTCTCAGAGAGGAAAAATCTGATCAATACAATCTGGTTTCCTGATCTTCTTTCTCTCATTGTAATGAAAATGACACTTTAACAACTTTGGAGTGATGAAGAGGATGGTCCAGTACCAAAGGATGAACCTGAGAAAAAGGAGGGTCCAGTACCAGAGGATGGACCAATGAAGAGGATTTTCCAGTACCAGAGGATTGGCCTGATGAAGAGGATGGTTTAGTAAGTGTTTGAATGCCTTTATGGTCACAGAGATAGGTATACACTATCTATAAAGTGTTTGTCTACGCATAGAGTATTCATCCATATAAAAAGAGAATTATGTGATAGTTTTACTTTAGAAAATTAAGATTGTATCCATGATGGAAGTCCTGTAAAAGTCCTGTGTTGTGTAAAAAAGATGAAAGACTAACATAAACATCATGTACAGTATAGACACATGCATGTACTTCAAATGTACAATGCATGAAAGGCAATTAAAAAACTACATTTTCAGATGTGATTCAAACGTTTTAAAACATAAAGTGGTAAATTTCACTCTGACAGGAAAAAATAATTTAATCTACAAGGACATGAAAAAGCAGCTGGAAGGAGCAGACCTGTACAGACGTATTATTATCTGGTCAGGAGGTTTTGTAGCATTTCCTACATGTATGATGAAGCAGTCTCACAGGATCCCACAGGATGGGATGAGCCAGTTTTAATAACAGACTTCCGACTTCATGCATTTTTAAAAAAAAATCATTTTTACAAAGAGACAACAAACCAGTATACATTCAGTATACAAACATAGTAAAAAAAACATTATGCCAAGAGGAGGGGGATTATGCAAGATATTTACACACATTCCAAAAGTTTGTGGATGTGACATATATTAACAATTTTCAAAGCCTTTTTGTTGAGAGAATTCCTGATTAGTTTTATATATATCAGAATGACATTAGAAAAATGCTTAAACACAGGTTTTTGCTTATATTTACATTTGTGAATATAGAATTTTGCTAATTTAATGATCAGATTTGTATTAAAAAGCATATCTTCTTTCCTTTGTGTTCTAAAAAAAAACAAAAAACAACATCTTCCCATTTCAGGAAGAAGTCCTTGTAGAGTTCCTGGGTATTGAAGCTGCTGAAGTCCTTCCAGAATGTTGTAGAGTGTGTCCAAAGCCAGAAGAGGTGCTGAACAGTCTCTGGGTGGTTTCCACAGAAAGAACAGTTCACATCAATGAGCCGGTTAAATGTTTCCATGTAATGGTTTGCAGGATAATACTTATAGATGATTTTAAATGAGATTTCTTTAACCTTATTTGTCACAAAGAACTTCTTATGTCCATATTGTCCATATTTTCTTCCAGTTTTATACAAGAGAATTCCAGTATGATACAGCATGCAGGACAGATACACACTCTTTCTGAAATAAAGAAAGTATCTTCCTGATGGAGTTTTTATTAAAAGTTAAGCAGATTTGTCCGACTTCTGTGTCTATGGGATTGGGGAGAGACGCAGATTGTATATTGGAATCAGTACTTCTGAACAGCATTTTGACACCTGGAGATATAGAATCAAATACTCTTACAAATTCTTTGGGAGTTGGTGGAAATTTATGTGTTTAAGAATTCTGAGTGCAACATAAGATGTCCGTTACTGTTAAACAGCTATGGGGTGCCATCCATCCATCCATCTTCTATCACTTATCCGAGGTCGGGTCGCGGGGGCAGCAGCTCAAGGAAGGAAGCCCAAACTTCCCTCTCAAACTTCCCTCACCCCAGCCACATTCACCAGCTCATCTGGGGGGACCCCGAGGCGTTTCCAGGCCAGCCGCAAGATGTAATCACTCCAGCGTGTCCTGGGTCTTCCCCGGGGCCTCCTCCCACAGGAACGTGCCCGGAGCATCTCACCAGGGAGGTGTCCAGCAGGCATCCTAACCAGATGCCCGAGCCACCTCATCTGGTTCCTCTCAATGCGGAGGAGCAGCGGCTCTACTCTGAGTCTCTCCCGGATGGCCGAGCTTCTCACCCTATCTCTAAGG
>JBAMIG010016485.1:0-12403 GCA_037177335.1 Kiunga ballochi | reverse complement strand
AACTGTAAAGCACTTTGTGTTACATTTTATGTATGAAAGGTGCTTTATAAATAAAGTTTGATTTGATTTGATTTGATCAGCAGACAGAGGAGCCTGTTCGGTGACAGACTGTTCCTGCCCAGGTGTAGGACCAACAGGGTCAATAACTTCTTTTGTCCACTATGCCATCAGTCTCTATAACTCCTCACTCAGGGAGAGGAGGACATGGAGGACAGAGAACTCGTAGTAATGTACTGGTAATTTAAAAAAAAATCTCACCCAGACTGCATTAACAACCACACTGCAATCATTACAATTTATTCATAGGACATTTATAGTTTATCTATTTTTTTATTCTTGTATTGATTTCTTATTCTATTTATTTTTATCATTATATCTTTGTATTAAGAATTCTTTATTTATAAGCTGCTGGAAATCCAAAGGGATCTTTGAAGTAAGGTCCAATTCTAAAAAATAAATAGTTTAACACATAGTAAACATAAATGACTCCTACAGTTTAAAATCACAGAATAACCAATGGTGCTATTTATAAAATTGCTAGTAAAGAAAAAGTTTGTCTTTTTTTACCTTCAGTTTTTAAGTTTAAATTCTATTAAATGTAAATTAAAAAAAATCCTATCATCACTCACAGTTTCAGTCCACTAGAAAACTAATGACTTATTTATACTGAAAACAGGCATTTCCAAATTGTTTAAGATTCTCCACCAGTAGGGGGCGCTAGAGGTGTTTTAGACAAATAACAGTTCCTTTAACAGATGAACCTGGACCAGTAAGTGTGTTTAGACAGGATGTAACAGACTGAAGCACAAAAAGAAGCCAAGCAATTTTCTTTTCTCTGCTGAAGACATGAAAAAATACAGATATGTGCATTGTTGTGTTTTATTATCATGAACAGCTTTATTTCCCTCGTTTGGAAACAAGGTGATGCAGAGAAGCATAATCACTGTGTGCAGATTAAACATGGCTGCCCACTGGTCTGACATGTCTCAGCTTTCTGTCTCTCACATCCTGCAAGGTTTTCCAGAAAATATCTTTGTCATATGTTTTCTATGTAATCTAATGCATTTTGACACCTGCTGGATATTTTTTCCTCTCTTTTTGTCAAAGCTTTCATAAACCGTCATCTATGATCAGCTGCAGACACCTGGGCCTGGAAGACCACAGTCCTGCAGGTTTTAGATGTCTCTCTGCTCCAACACAGCTTGTTGTCAAGTTCTGCTCAATGATGTAAACTCATCAATCTGATTCATATGTGCTGCAGCAGGAAACATCCAAAACCAGAAAGACGGCAGCCCTAAAGGACAGACTCTGGACATTTCTGGTCTTAGAAGTTTCAGTAGGATAAGAGAAAATGCTCTGTGAGGAGTTTTAATGACCTGCTTTGGACAGCAGCACATGTAAATGTTAAGTACATATCAACAATAAAATTGAATTATTAAACTAATAATGAGATAGATCAAGAGGTTTTTGGCGCAGTGGCTGAAGAATACACATACAGGGTACAAATAGTAAAGCAAAAATGAAAAAAACAGGCATTACTCAAAAGATTCTTGATGTCTGGAAGGAAAAATGGAAAGAAATCAGCTTTGATAGCTCCAGCTTAGTTTGTAAGAAGATATGAATTTAAATGTAGAATATTGTTTATTAAATGCATGTAGGTATGAATTCCACATTATATAGAGATTATGTATTGATGTAATATTTGTGTTCAGGCTGCACAATTTACCTGCATTGCAGTAGTGGATTGCTCGAGAAACAGTAGCCACTATTCACATGTTTTAACCCTCTTATGTTCATTTCTCCCCAGGGTAGACCCAGGACACACTGAATCAAATTTATCTCGCGGCTGGTGTGCAAACGCTTTAATATTTCCTCCCATGAGCTGGTAAATGTGGCTGCGGAGAGGGAAGTATAGACTTCCCCCCTTAGGCTGCTACCTCGTCAGCTGACTTTAGATAAATGATGGAAAATGGATGGACGGAAGGATGGGTGGGGGCTCCTTTTATATAAAATAAGCTCCATGTTTCAGAAAGAAAAACCAACCTTTTCAGACTGTTTTTACAGCAAGAAATAAAAAGTAACCATAAACAGAAAATTATCATTATTTGTAGGGGTGGGTAAAATGTATTAATCCATACATTACAAGATTCCTATGCCCACTTCGATATTCATCCACCAATTATCTGTACTACTTATTCCAGTTAAGGCTAGCGGAGAACTGGAGCCCATCCCAGTAGTCACTGGACAAGAGGCAGGTTGGACAGGTCACCAGCCCGTCAAAAGGCAATACAGAGATATTTCACATCCTATGGATCTCATTCGATCAAGCAATAAAAAAAATGGCGTCCAATGCAAGTAGCAGCAAGCAAAAGCAAGCTGTTTCAACTTTAATCCTGATGTTTTGGGTAATTTTTAATACTTATGTAGACCCAGAAGACAGAAAATATGTAAAAGTGAAGTGTTTTGTAAGCTGTGTCATAACAAATTAAAGCACTGCAGTAACATGACAAACCTGCACAATCATTTACACCAACATCAGGCAGAATAAACAGATGAAAACTGTCATTATCTGTGTATTTATACTTACTAAAATTACATTTTGAATCAACATTAAAATGAAATTAAATTTATTCACGAGGTCCTTAAAAATCCTCACTAATTATTTACTCTGCCTCATATTCCAGTAACCACAGTGCTTTCATTGTACATGAAAAAGGACGCCTAATGTCCGCCAGATGCACATCCCTACATCCTGAAGCAGAACACCCAAACATCATTTCAACACACACACACACACACTTTACTGTGCAAGGAAATTAGAAATTGTTGCAGGCTTGTTCGGGTAACGCCAAGCAACAATGTTGCCATGGCCACTAAAAATCCCTGCACTGCATGGCAGGGTCCTTCATGGTATCATCTCCCGAGACGCTGCTAGATGAGACAAAACATGTTCTGAAGCTGAAGTTAAATCTGTCGCAGTACAGCGTCAGGATTTTATTTACCAATGAAAGTCAATCAAACACAAAAAGAAGCTGAAAAAAATCAAGTCTGGGAATTGTGTCAGTAGCAAGATCACCAAGTTCAACAGCATCTCCAAAAAGTCTGGATGTTGATTGAAATGTCAGTAAAACAGATGCAATGCTTAAAATCTCATGTTTCATTCATATTAAGACATAAAGGATGTGTCAGTGATCAGCTAAAATCCTGCATCTGATCAGAAGTGGACAACTTTCCTCCCGTAAAGTCCAACTGGTCTCCTCACCTCCCATTAGTTTACAGACCGATGTTGAAAGGAGAGGAGATTTTGCACAATGCAGGAATAACTTTTACAGAGATGCTGCTGCATCACATTCACAATCAGCTCATATTTCCATGAAATGACAAAATGTCTCAGTTTTAGCATCAAATTATTTTCTATACAGCTTCATCCAGTTCAGGGTTGCGGTAAACTGGATTAAATCCCAGCAAATAGCAAGCGAGAGGCTGCCACACTAGGACAGGTCCCCAGTACAGCGCACCAGTTTCATCATCTGATACTATTTATCTTCTATTGGGAATAAAACATTTATGAATCTTTGCATTTGGCTCTATTTACCTTTAACGCAATGTCCAAATGTGCTGGGATTCAGAGCCGAATATGCTTCCTTTAAGAAACACTACCAAGACAGAGAATCCACAAAAAAAATTAATAAGTACTTTTCCTGCAGAGGGATTTGTTCATGTTCCCCTGAATCCCCTGTGTTCAATCCCGATACATTTTCCCAACAGGTATAACAAAACCACTACGTATGAAGGGAAAGCCTTGCACACAAACCACGTGCAAAAATATATGTTTAGAGCTGAATAAGACTTCAGTATATTCTTCATTTGGTTAAATTCCAGAAGCTTTAATAATATTTATGATATAGTGTGAAGTTTAAAAAACATGGTCACACTGGAGGTTACTGCACTTTCACAGATTTACAATACAAGAAAAAAAAGAGTCACAAAAGCTTTAAAAAAATCTATCACATATGAGAAACACACCTCTACATGCTGGATGGGTGGAAGCTCTCTGATTGGTTCATCTGCATCGTCTCATGTCACAATGGTGAAGGAGAATCAGTGGATGGATTGCTCTGCAGACTAATCTCCCACTATAGTAGCTTAAATATATTTTATATTTAAACATTTCCATTTGTTTCACATCAGCTGTTTATTAAAGCACCACTATTTTCAATTCGGTCATCAATCTTGAAAAAAGATCTTCTCCTCATTCTTATTTAAAAGCTGAAGAATGTCAGGTTTCCTCTACCTCATCACACCACGAGGAAGAGCGAGTGGTGTTTGCAGTGATGTAGTAACACCAGCGCTGCTCAAGCCACAGCAACACCACCCATTCTGCCTCGTACAAATTGTACCATCAGACAAAAGAAACACACCACATATAGCTTTGTCCATCAGACACACAGATCCCCTGACACACTATAATTACTCACACTACTAATCAAGCAGCAGCTGTAGTTTGCACCCAGACATGGGGAGAAACCACTGCGGCACAAAGATAGCCTCAAATGAGCTGTGAAGTAAAAACAGCTTGTTAACATGTCAACCCTGTCTAACTCTCTTGGTGCGGTGGTCATTGTGTGTTTAGGATGTTTCAACTAAATGTGACCCATCAGAATTTTTGACCACAGAGCGCGCTAGTTTAATTTTGCTACAAAATATACACTATATTTTACAAGACGAGTAAGGGCTCAAAAACACTTGTATTTAAGATGAAGGAGGAAACCTTTATTCATGCCTCAGCAGGGATATTTCAACCCGAGTTCATTATAATGCAGGCACAGCAAAGTCACACATTCTGGTGGACTTGTCATCCTGGGTGTGTGAGGCTAAATACAAAGATACTCATCTTTTTGGCGGGTGATAAAACTGTAAAACTTCCTGGTAGCTAAAGGCAGGAGATGATTTCTGTTGGAGAAAGCAAAATCTACAACCAGCAGTTGGTCTGATGGGCACACCATGCAGCCAATCATATGCTGAGAATAATGCATTATACTATTATGTAAAAACACTAAAGTGGAATAACCACACAGGGGAAGGGTCCAGGTTCATAGGGGGGCAAGCCCATCGCTACCGACCTTTAACACGATGCAAAAGATGTCTGTTCCATCCGTCATCAGGGAGACACAATATTTCAATCTAATCCCACACTACCGGATTCACAAAAAGGTTCCAGTGCTTGGTCATGAAAACTACTATACTACAATACTACAAGTAAAAATATATACTGCAACAAATGCCTTAATTCAGTTTACAGGAGCAGTCTTTTAACTTTTCTTTTACCTTCAAGAAAATGCAGGTAAAATAAAATAGCTCTGACCATCAAATTCAAGCAGCCAGCAAGAATTTTTTCACTTGTTTAAAACTTTGAGTAAAAGAACCCAAATCTGATGTCACACTGAGCAGCCGTGGAGTGGAAATTAAATATGTTTAGCTCAACTTCACTGGTCCTTTCAAGGAAAACACATTTGTACATCATCAGCATAACTGGAAAATAGATTAGGTACTATTGACCCTGGTGGCAACACTGACAAAGAAAAAGGAGTCAGAGCTCCTTTTTGACAAATATGAGCTAAACCAGTTTGGTACAGCACCACAAACACCCTCATAACTGATTGGGTTTTACATCATGTTGTAAACTCCAGTAGGACTTAATATCTGCACTCTAACTAAAATATTTCCACAACTGAGTTTGCTGCTAAAAAAGGGATAAATCCAGTCCGATTTAATGTGTCCTCGGACTTGGTATTTTTAAACTACAACAATTTAAAGAGAGGGAGGGAGTCGATGTTGCAAATTTTAATGGGAAATGGAAGGAGAGCATGTAAAAGTTCTGATAGAAGTGGGCTGGGATCTTCAGAACCTTGGGTTGAGTCCCGTACCAACAAAACCACTGTCAGACTCAGCCCCTCCCATCTGCTCCTCACCTGCTGAGACATGTTAATCCACTAACCTGAATCTGAATCTGTCACTTTAGGACACAAAGGGTTAAAGAAGTTCTGAAGGGGAAAGGGGGAGCCACCTGATACTGGCAGGGTGGACCTGATTAGGTGGATGTTGTCAGAGAATCAGGAACAGCTTGACGTCACATTTGTCACTGACAGAATTTTCTTGACTAAACTCAATAAAACATTGATTTAATCATGAGAAATATTGTTTTGTATGATAAATCCAGTTTGGGTTGATAAGATGAAGTTGATGCAAAAAAAACAAAACAATCTGTTCTCAGAAGAACGTGTGTAATCACACGAGCAATCTCCATCCAAACAACGTAAACATGTAAAGTCCACCTACAAACAGAAAGCACTCAGAATCTAACAGGTTACAGGGAGACACAAAAAAGCAATCAGGTGTTACAAACACTGAATTGTTCATATTTAAAACTGAAGCTGTCACACCTTTACTGAAAATACCTGATTATAATCACAACAGCTTCAGAAACCTCAGCCCCACCCCCAGCTCCCAATTTATCTCAAAATAAGCTGCTGTATAAAAGTAAAGATAACAAAAACAAACTGAAAAGAGAATCTGACCTATGTTTTATTCAGCCAGATCATTTTCAGATGGTTTTATTTGCTGCACTGGGTTACCTGTGTAAAGGCAATGAACACATTACTTTTATTGATAGGCAATAAAACAGGAATATAACATTTAATCCCTTTAAATCCATCAACATAAATAAGAGAATTTAAAACAGATAATTACCCAACAGACACTACTGCACTAAACCTGCACATCTACAAAGGAACATGATGCTTTCATTGCAGCTAAAAGCAGCGAGAATCAGAAGGTCATTTTAAACAGACATACATGCAAACTGCATCCTGAAAGAAAAACATCTGCTTGGTTTATCATCTGGGAAGGAGCAGGGAAACCTAGCAACAGGGTACAGCAGGCTGAGCTCAGTCTGTTAAGCTACAGATGATAAGCGACACTTTGTAAGAAACACACACACACACACATCTCACAAGCAGTGAAGGTTGCTCACACACCGCACTGACCTGAACCCTTTTAACAAGATGAGCGTGATTTCCCAATTGTGAAAGTCTGTAAATTATCATAAATTTTTGTAAGTCTGTGGGTTAAAGGAGCACAGAGGAGCTCACCCCATGTGATTATAAAAAGGCAGGTCAGAGACAGAACCAGGAAGGAAACCCGTTCTATTTACACACATCTTTAGCTGCATGGTTTTTTCTGATGGGAATGAAGGCAAAGTCGTTTTAGTGTTTGAGTTGTAATGAACGACACACAATAAAAAAAGATGTTTTCTGCCCTACTGGTTCAGGTGTTCAAGTGTGGGCGTGTCAAATAAAAGACACTCACTCACAGCTGATTCTCTGTCTGTCTGAGTGTGCTGCAAAGCAGAGAGCTGATCAAGCTGTGAGCGAAGAGACCAAAGAATATGATTCTCCTGAGCATTTTATTCCTCCGTAAACTGATCCTAAACGTTTCACTTTGACCCACCGCTAAACCGTTGTGCAGCATCTCCTGCTAACACATTGTATCTAGTTTGTATGTCATGACGTTCAAGAACGGGTCTGTCTGTGTATGTCCTTCCATGCCTTCACTACGCAATAGACAAAGTATTTTGTCCATCTTCCGCTTCCTTTATGAGCATTTCACCTGAATGGAGAAAAAAAAATCGACTCAATGTGTGTGTAAATACATGTGTCGAGGCACCTGGAAAACACAGGAGAATTAGACAAGAACCAAAACATCCAGAATTGTCAACATAAGAAAAAAGTCCCAGGAAAAGAATCCTGACATAAACCATGTAAACCATTTTGTTTGGTGCTGTTTGGGTACTTGTTAACGTTCAAAACATGTAGATATCCAGACATTATGCACATAACATAACTTTACCGACACATTTCAATGCTACAAATTTTTTTACCTTCAACTTCACAAATTTAACACTTATATGTTTAAAAAGCCTTTTATTCATAGAAATTGAATGTACAAGTAAACAAATCACCGGGTGTGCACAGACAAAGCTGCGTGTGTATATATATATATATATATATAGATGGATGGATCGTTTTACAGCTCCATACTTTCTGACCACATATTTAATGCTCAGAAGCTTGATGAGTCATCACGCTGGCTGAAATAGTTTGTTTTTGTACGTTAGGTCTGAAGCTGATGTTAATGTAGATTCTGTGAGAAAACAATTCCTTTAACTTCATCCCTCATCATCTAATATTGGACTGCACTTTGAGACTGAACCAGAATCACTCCTAATAATGCTGCAGCCTGATTTTGAGGAACACCAGCTAGAAGTTGTCCTTTCTGCCTGAAGCAGACACCTTCTGACCGCTGTAGCTGGAAACATATAAGAAGTTGTCACAGACACAACTCTGCTGCTTATACTACAGATGTATTTTCCTTACACATGTGGCCATATTTTTAGAGAAAGGAACAATTTTGCAAAAATAAAGAGGGAAAAAAATCTACCAAAAACCTTCTGCTGAATGTATTTGCGGTTATATCTCTTCAGATGCTACAGTATATCTGTGGCTATCTCCGTCCAGTGGACTGGTACCAGTACAGCATCAAACAGCGTGAATAAAGGTCCTGGAACAGATTCAGGAAACAAGATGTCAGGTGTGGTTTTGATGCCAGAGGGATAGGGTTAATAAAATGTGAACATTTATCACCTGCAGGGCATCATCCAGCTCCTTGGCATAAAACATAATTAATTCAATCCTGCTTTTGATTTTTCTGAATGAAATCTTTAAATATTGAAGATGTTTAGTTTCACAATCCCGACTTTGTTTATGAGAAATCAACCCACAGAGAGATGTCCATCAAGCATTAAATCTATCAGGTGTGTGAAGGATGTCCTTGCAGTAAGTGGGCGATGAGGGGTGTAGATTCTTCCTCTTTAATCTCAGTTGTGTTTATCTGAGATAGTAGGAGTGGGTGAAGCGATATCCCCACTGTACTTTCTGAGCAATCAACCAAACAGATCAGCCATCTTTAGCAGAAAGATGAGAACTGGCGTGTATTTTAGATTAATGTGATAATGTGATAATGTTTTTATTAAGCCTCCTGTCCTCCTGCTGTGTGAGAAGGAGATCATATCACTGTTCATCCTGAAACTTTATCTGTGTGTGTTCACATGAGTGTGTGTACGGTTGGTAAATTAGATTTGAATTTAATAATATACATGGTCTGATGACAGTTATGAGATGAAAAGTTATACAACTTTGAGCATCTATAACTCGGTGATGATGAAGAAGTGGCGTAAGAAAGCTTGAAGCCAAATGTAAATAAAAAAGTAATTGAATGATTTCCAAATCTTATTAACTCACATTTTATTCCCAGTAGAAGATAAACATTCAGTCAGGTGCTGATATGAGATATTTTTTCATTTCATGGAAAATAGGGACTGATGCAGCACATCTGTAATAAGTAGCTTTAGGATGATGTTTAGCTTCATGTAGCACCTCCTCTTCTTCATCCTTCTGTGAACATCTGGGAAGTGAGGAGAACAGTTGTTGGAGGAGTTTTGGGAGAGAAATGTTGTCTCATTCTGGTTTGATGCAGAATTCCAGCTGCTCTACGGTCTCTGACCATTTTTGCTTTCATTAAGCTCCAGATGTTCTGTGCTGGTGAAACATCTGGACTGCTAACAGACCAGTTCAGCAGCTGGACTCTTCTCCTGTGAAGCCATGCCGCATGTGATGGATGCAGGATGTCCTGCTGAAATCAGCAAAGTCTTCCCTGCAAGAGACGTTGTCTGAAACAGATGTTGCTCTAAAGCCTCCATGTTTCCAGCATTGATGGAGCTTCACAGATGTGGAAGCTGCTCACATCATAGACACTAATTCCCCCCCATCCCATCAGAGATGCAGCTTTTCTACTGAGAACATGCTGGATGCTCCTTCTGCTCTTTAGTCTGCAGGACACACCGTCCATGCTGTTCACAAAGAATCTCACATCTTCATCCAGTTTTTTCTCTTTGTTTTAGACCATTTTAAATGAGCTTTGGTCCAAAGAAGATGGCAGTGTTTCTGCATCCTGGTAACATATGGCTGCTACTTTGCATGATGGAGCTTTAATCTGTGGATTCGAGGATAAACTGTGATCAGAGACAGAGATTTCGGGACATCTTCCTGAGTCCATGCAATGATTTCCCGTAGAGCTATGTCTGGTTTTATTAGCCGAAGCCTTGTCCCATTCTTACAGCAATTCCTCCTGAATCTAATGATGGTGTGATATCAATGACATTTGACTGAAATTTTGATATTGAATTCTATAAATGTCTTCTTCAACAAAAAAAAAAGCCTGTGTAAGTGCATACGCAGTGTGTACAAACCTACCATTGTGGCGGGATGAGAGGGCAGAAAATTATTTGCACCATGACATATTATTATGACATTAGGCTACAGAAAAAACTAAAAACAGATTCAGTTCAAGATAATGTTTTGGAGACGTGACCGTTGCTGACTGCCTGTATGAAATGTGGAACCTCTGTTTTCCTTAATGTAGTTCCCCTTTCATTGCTGTGCTGCTACAAAAGGAAAAAAGCCAAAGGGAACCTAACAAGTTGCTACTAAACTGACAATAAACGTCAGAGTATTTCTGCAATGAATCATCACCTCAGCCTTCAGACATCACGGTGTAGCCAGTAACCAGTCCCACCATGGTGACTGAAAGGTGAGAAGATGATTTTTTCACAGGATAAGCATCCTGTTATGTTGGAATCCTTCTTTAGTTTCTGTCATATATACAGTATGGTTTTGCTTCTTATACCAGTGACGTTCCTGCAATACAGACCAGTAACTTGGTTATTGGTGCATTGTAAATAATGCTGAAATAAATATTATATTTCTAACCTCCTCACTGAGGTGATGCTCATCACATATATGCTTTTTCCTGCAAAGTGGCTCTACAGAGCTACAAATAAATAATAATAAAATAATAAAAATAAACACCCTGCTGCAAAGACATTTATGAATTGATTTTATCATCTGATGTTCAGAAACAAAGTTTCTGTCTGACATGTGATATTTTAAACATGCATTTGGCTTCATCATGATGTGAGAAGCTAATTTTAGTCATAATAAGTACTTTGTCACAGCTGACCACACAAAAAGCCCTTTCTCCTCCTTCTCTATGAAGCTTCTAACAATTTTCCAGCTGTACATGCAAAGAATGAGCCATCTAATATTTCACACAGTCACTGCAATAAGGTTTATTAGTAGTTGTAGCACACAGGTCCATTAATGATAGCCACGCTTCTTACTGAAGTTTCTGAAGATTTTTTTTGCTCTCTCTTTCTCTCTCTTTGGTCAAGCCTGTGAAAACTACAAATAAAGAACATTTGCTTTTAGACAATGTGTTTTCAATGATGTTTGAGTTCATGCTAATGTCCATCACTGCTGCAGGATAACACATTAGCATCATTAGAACAGTTTTATATTGTCTAAACATGAACTTCTTCCAATAAAAAAGATAATCGAAGTGTACCGTGTGCGCCATTTGGACCACATGTAGAGTCGTGCTGAGTGAGACGCGTCCATCTAAGCATTTTCCCACAATGCTACAGTGCATTCTCTCCACCATGTCTGGCACTTGACGAGCCACCACTCAACCCAGAGTCCAAACAAAGTACTGGATAAACCACACTGTAACCTCACTTTGATTACTTTCCAACATCAAAGAGCAAAAATAAGCCTTAAACAAAAATCAACCTCTCATTTTCTCAGTTACAGTAATCACCTTAATACTTAGCAAGTATCTAAATGTGTGTAAATGTACTCACTTTAAAAATATGTGGCATCAGTGCATCTTGAACCAGACAGAGGAGCTGAAAAACAACATTAATACTTGTTTTAAGGGTATTATGAATATTTCTACACTTTTAAAATGTAATGTGTAATATTTACAGCAGGAGTGTGGAGCTCTGGTCCTTGAAGGCAACAGTCCTGCAGGTTTTCCACCTGTCTATGCACCAACACACCTGACTCACATGAATCAGTCATTGTGCAAAAGTTGATTCACTGTTGAATCAATTTAATATAAGGGCAGGTGTGTTGATACAGGGATACAAAGAAAACCTGCAGAACAGAGACCTAATCTGTTTCATAGGTCTCTTCAAATTCTGGTATTTTGTTATTTTCCATTTACCATTTTCAGTGGGTTTTCTGGTACATTTCTAAACTCTTTAATAACACGAAACTCTGTGAATCAATATGAAACCAGAAGAAATCCTTTTCTTTCTAACAGGTGGTCACTTCTGAATTTAACAACCCACAATGATGCTACTTTAAGCTTCAATCAATCAATCAATCAAAACTTTATTTATAAAGCGCTTTAACACTCATAGAATGAATCCAAAGTGCTGTACAGG
>JBAMIG010016484.1:0-12417 GCA_037177335.1 Kiunga ballochi | reverse complement strand
AGAAAAAGGTAAATGTTAATACAATTTAATAATGCCACATCTGAAAATAAAGAAGAAAAGGTTAATATTAAATTTATGCAACAGTTGCTATAAGGTTGCCATTAAACACAATGTCTCGTGAAAACAAATGTCAGGGTTGTTTTTGACTGTGTTGTGATTTAAGACTCTGCTCTCAAGCACGAGGTTGTTTTTGTCTTTTTGTTTCAGGATGTGTTCTTTTACACTTTAACCACTTCAGTCTCTTTTTTGTTTTAAAGCCTGGAAATGCCATCAACAGCCGTTTGAACTTGACTGCAGAGGAAGGTAAATTTTTCTCAAAATCTTTTATAACATTGTTTTAAAAATGTGAAATGAATGAAACTTTGAACTTTTCTGTTTTTAATTGTTAAACAAATAAATTGGTCAAAGCAAAGTTTTGTTAAAGCTCAAACAAGAAAGTTTAATTAGCTTTGTTTACTTCAGGAGATTGCAATGGCAATGCAAAGCATTGACAGCCTATGTCACAAGTTTGGAGACACTATCCCATTAGATTTTTTGGAACTTACTTGTATATTACCAAATGCAAATTTGTGGCAAAGAGGATTCACGATATCAGGTCAGGGGCATACATAATTGTCCATTTTAAAAATGTGTGTATGTGTATATATATATATATATATATATATATATATATATATATATGTATATATATATATATATGTGTGTGTGTATATATATAAGTGTATAGATACATGGAAGATTGTAAATTACCAAAAAAAAAAAAAAAAAACTTGGAACAGAGTGACCCTTTTACCCAGAGGAGCAAGATGACCATGAAAAGTATTGCAGGTGTTTATGACACACATTAATACCTTTCAATACCACAAAGTATTTACTATGAAGAGGTGTCAATGAAGACTCTTGATGTCCAAGATGTTGATACACTCACCCTTGTGCTTTGCCTGGGATAGATGGAGTTATCTTGTAGGCAGTGGTGGGTGCAACATGAAGAAGAAAGGGAAGCTTGTAAAACATCAATGGCTGAAGGGGTAAATCAATAAGATTTAGGTTCAAGGATGCTCAAGTTCCCAGGTTACCAGCCAGGGACCAAACATTCCTTCAAGCTCTTCAATGACCATGAAGCAGCCCTTTGTCTGTAATACCGGCAATATTTGTGAGTAAGATGGGAACTCTTGTTTTTCAGTATCTGCTGCAGAGAGGAAGCACGTGTTGTTTGGTCGTCCAAAGATGCTGCAGCCTGACCAGAGTTATTGTATCCTCCACCAGGAAGGGTTTGTCAGTGCCTACAGCCAGAAAATGCTGATGCCTCTCTGGAGCTCATTCACCATTGAAAAGCCGGTAAACACATATTTTCTAAATGGATTTTTGTCAATTTTCTTCTAAATGGCTTCGACATACATTTTTAAAGATACATGTTGTTTCCCAGGTTATGGTTAGATATAAAGCATGGTTTTATTCTGTTACTACTTCTGGTGTTTGGTGGTGGTTGTAAACAACTCTATGGGTCTTTAGCAAATAAACACACGTCTTATGTTTTATAGTTTAAAGCATTAAAGTTTGTTTAGTTTATTTCCATGCTGTGCTAGTCGTTATCATCTACACCACGTGTCAAACTCTAGTCCTCAAGGGCCGGTAACCAGCAAGTTTTGGTGTTTACCTGGACTAACACACCTGATGCAAATAAAATAGATCCAACTGCTTCTTGTATACCTATGAGGTCATTTCAGTCAGCTGTGTCAGAGCTGACAAGGAGCTGGATACCAGTCCTTGAGGACCTGAGTTTGACACCCCTACACTAAAATGTAACTAACCCCCCAAACTACTTGTTTTCCTGCTGATAACATCTCTAAATTGGGCTCTGACGGCGCTGTCCATCTACTGTGCAATTTTTTACATTTTCATTGTAACTTGTTTTTGTAAAACAAAACTTGTTGTAAAACTTGGTCTAAAACCGTCTTAGTGCTGCCCACTTTGGGTCAAACAGTGGCTACTGCAGTTGAATTTTCCTATTGGCCTTAGCGGTACATCTTGGTACATCACAGGCCGGGGCTCTGGTATAAAAGCATCTCTGGTATAAAAGCCTCTTGCAGACGCACACTCTGTGGCGAGTCGGGAGTTGGAATTACGAGCATTATTGAAAGCTTTTATTCAGGTTAGCATTTTATTTATATTTATCCATTCATTGCTCTGCCTCGGTGTGGGTCGGCTCCGCCCATGTTTGTGGAGTTTTTGAAAATTGGTCTGGAGCCTCTTTCAGGGGGTTAGTTACACTTTAAATGTTGTTGTTGTTTGAGTTATGATCAAACCATGATGAAAGTATTCATTTTTGTTCTGTTTCCCTTCAGTCATGCTTGGAATCTGACCACATGCATTATTATTACTCAATGTGAAATGTTTAGCAATCATGACTCTGCAAGAAATGCAGTCTAACAAAAGTAAACCACAGTTAATTTACTGAATAGTCACAGTATTACTCATTTGACTATTCATGCTATGCAAGTTTAAACCAAAATGATGATAAATGATTGTAATTAAAGTAATATGCAAGGTTATCTTCTTAAAAAAAAATTTTTTTCCCATTGTTGTAGTCTGATCTAAACCCACTGCTGCCAGTAATACCAGACTGTTTGAGGGCTGATGTAAGGCTACCACCATCTAAAAGCCCAACATGTGATGATTATGGAACTGCTGGGAACCTGACTTATGGCTTCCTGTTTCCACCGAGTATGTATGAACACCTACCTGGGTAATTATACAACTATAAAAGGAATGAGTGGCTTTGAGGCTATACATGTAGACACAACCTTACAAACGTGTTTCTAATCACATTCAGAACAACATTCTGCTTTTTTGTTTTTTAAATCAAACAACATATGGAAACTTTTTCTTCCTTCTTTGGGAAAAGGGGGATGTTGGAAAGAAACACCTTGTCATTAAAATATCCACTTAAGGAAACTAAATCCTGAGTGTTCTCTGAACCACTTGAAGTATTATCAGCTTTGTTTTCTGATGAAACCTTTATTTATTTTAAGCCTCTGAAGCACACGGACACAAAATAACAAAACTGAAAGTCTATGTTTTTGTGTTTTCCTGGTATGAAAAGTAAAACGAAACCTAACTGAATCTTAAGTTAAGCCAAGCATTAACATTGTTTTTCCTTTTCATTGTACTTGTTTGGTCTTTTGATTCCCTGGAAATAACTGAAGCAGATAAAAATGGTCACTGACTTGTGAGCCACGTATGGAGAAAACGCAGAACTGCAACCTCTCAAAGTTTTGAGCTTGTTTTTACAATGACATTAGGAAAATGACATTACCTAAAGGGGACATATTATGTAAAATGCACTTTTTAAGCCCTTAAATACATATTTTTGCGCACTTTTAAGTGTTTAGGAATGCAGAAAATATAAATGCATTCCCTCCTGATGCTGCTCATATCTTTATATTCTTTTTGATCATATTTTTCAGTGTGTTTAATTTTCTATATCACTTTTTATATATATATATTATGTCACAGTATTTGCTGTGGGTCTGCCAAATAAGGTCTTGCGCTTCCAGGCAATCAAATTGGTGGATCTGATACGTTGACATTTATAGTAAACTTTCCAATAAAATGTTTCTCTTCTGGGAGATTAGCGTATTGCTGCTATCAAGCTACAAACATGGCGGAACATGGTAGAGTTTAACTTCCTGTAACCTGGAGGGGGGCGGGGCCTTGTTCACATTTAAAGAGACGGCACCAAAACGAGTTGCTCTGAAGATGCACCTCAGAACAGGGTTTTTTTTTTTTTTTTTTTCTAACGTGTCTTGTCTAGCATCTAAGCAGTCAGAACAATGGTCTGGCTGCTGTATTGTGCTGAGCAAATTTGCTTTGTCAAGAAGATCTTCATGTATACATGTATATACAGAGATCCTCTTGATAATCAGAATTCTTTATTTATTTTCATTTTAAGTGAATAGTTTTTGCTGAACTGACCGGAAAAGACAGAGAAATAGAAAGGTAGAAAGGGAAAGCAAACACAAGAAGAAAGACAGACACCACAAAAGGAGAAACCACAATCCATCCAGATACCACTCCATCTACTACACTTGTATATAAAACAAAGGATATCTCATGGGATCCTGCAGGGTCAGAGATCAGCAACTGCCAAGAGCGCCAGAAGTAAACGAGTGTCATATCTGGGTAATCAAGAGTATCAAAAGCAAAAACACATATGCTGACTGACGCAATGAAGCACACCAAGAGAGAAAGCTAACTCAGAGTATTCACACATAGGGAAATATGGCTCCTCATGAATAAACCTAAAGGAACAGCTTAGTGACTGTGTCGTCACTTAGGGCAGAAGCACCTAAGCAGCTCCGCCCACCAAACACTATGTGGCCCACCCCCCAAAGGTCTGTATGGTGTCAGTGTTTACATGTGTTTGTGTATATATAAGTGTAATTAAAACTGGGAGGCGACTAGACACTGGGTGGACCACCTTGGTGACCCCCCCACAATACTCGGCAAGTGTCCCCTTCCACAAAATTCCTACCAGTTTATGTAGTGAAGAGTGGGGAGGGGGGAGAGCTGTCTGAGGATTTAGGTCCTGTGCAGGGTTACAAGGTGTGTGTGGAGCGAAAATAAGCAGGAATTCAGACCAAAGCATTGCACTTCTACTTTATACACACAATAAATGATTTACATGTTAAAATGACATTTTAAAAGCATTATATATCTCCTTTTAAAGGCATAAAGTCATTATTTAATGCTGTTGGAGTTTTAGGTGCATAATATTGTAAAGCTATTTTGGGTTTGGAAAGATGCTCCCCCTAAACAAGTTGTATTGTTTCTTGTCCACAGATCTGAATTTTTCAGTGGACCAGCAATACGATGCTTTGCTGATGAGTAATGTGGTGCCAATGTATCCAGCATTTAAAAGTAAGTTTAAGTGTAAAACATTTTATTCATGGGTGCCTTTTTTTTGCACGCAAGGTCGCCTTACAGGATAAAATGCAACCAAATCCATTAATCCAATGAATAAAAATATATAACACGGTGAATATATCAGTGTGGGTGTTACAATGAATGTGCCAGTTTGAACAGATTTGAACTGGTGTATTGAATGAGTTTCAGAGGTCAGGGGGGAGTGAGAGATGAGGAGCAGAGCAGCTGAAAGCTCTGCTCACTATGGTAATTAGGTGAGCAGGAGGTGGACGGTGAGTTGGACCGAGGAAGAAGATCTGAGGGAACGGACTGGTTTGGAGACATGGAGGAGGTAAAAAAAATGGAGGGGTGAGGTTATGGATGGCCTTATAGGTGAACAGCATTATGTAGTGAATGCGGTAGGTGACGGGGAGTCAATGGAGCTGCTGTAAGACTGGGATGATGAATGGAGTAGTTGATGGCTCAGGGTTGCGTCGTTCTGAACCAGTTGAAAGTTTTATGGAGGGTTTTTTGACGAAGACCCAACAGAAGAGAGTTTTAGTCATCGAGACAGGATGTGACTAGACTGTGAACAAGTGTGGTGGTGGTGTGACGTGATAGGGAAGGGCTGGAGTGAAAATATGCAGACCGGGTTATGTTATTGATATGTGACCGAGTTAGGTCAAGGATGAAACCCAGACTTTTTATTTGAGGGGAGGGAGTGATGGAAGAGTCAATAGATGGGAATACAGAAACTTGGATATGGAGAGAGTGGATTCAGCGCTTATTAATAAAATCTCTGTTTTATTGATTTAAGAAAGTTTGAAAAGAACCAGGACTTGATGTCTTGCAGGTTGTTGTTGGTTAGGTAGTTGTATTAAACCTAACTAAAAGTTTAATCACTGGTTTGGTTTACGACTAACAATGTGAGTTAACTGTTAACCGCCAGGTTTTGCCTCTATTCTATTTTTTCTTCTTCTATCCTTTTCCAGGGATCTGGGATTACTTCCACAACGTTTTACTGAAAGAATATGCTTCTGTGTATAATAGCCTAAATGTTGTCACCGGCCCTGTATTTGATTACAACTTTGATGGCCGATATGACACTCTAGAACAGATACAAGGGTAAGTTTCATTCCCAAGTTGTATTATTTTATTACAAAAGTGCTTTAATAGCAAAGAAAAGAAGAGAGATTTCTTTCTTTTGAATGGAAAAAACATTTAAACCCATTTTCTTTTTCACATTGCCTAAACTGTTGTACATGTATAACCTCCCTCAGTAATACCTATTATATCCATATCTTCATAGGCAAATCCTTGTCTATCCAGAACCAGGTTTTCCTCTTTATCCTATGTTTACTGGGTCAGTTTGTCTGGAGTCTGTTTGTGTTTCTCAGGAAACTGTATTCCTGGAAAGTAGCTCATTCCATCTGAGGCTTATTCAGTTCTGATGAAGCCTCCGACATGAGTGTGTATGACTGACACACACATTGTCATCATAGAAACCCTCGCTCTTCAGTTCCCACAACTCACCAGTGATAAGCAGGGATTTATCAGACCCACTCAGTACAGGACAGACTAAATCCACAGGCTATTGTAAATACACAGGCGGGGGAAATGGCAACAAAATTCCTATAACCTCACAGCACATGGAAAAAGGATGAGAGAGGCAAATTAAGGCACTTGTCATTTCAGCTATGACTGGAACATCGAGCAACCACATCCATGTTTCAATCCCTCTCACACCATCTCACCCACGTAGGAGATGAGCTCAACACATGTGAGCAAACTCATTTGGTACAATTGTAAAATTGATTCAGCTGCTTTCCAGCTTGCTTCTCCTGCACTGCTCATAATAATGTCTTCCACTCTTCACCAGAGGCGACAATCCATCATAAAAGAAACTCGTAAAAAAGCAAACTCTTAAACTCGTGTTAAAACTTAATGCAGGAAAGCTTCTGTTTCCACCACATAACTAAATACAGAGCTGGATAAGATCCTACATTGGTCCTAAATCTTTTTTCTTTGGATGGATGGGTGACTCATCTGGATGATTCACTAAATAATTTATTTATTAGCCTTAATGGGAAATTATTTACAGACGCACCTTTTTTAAAAAAAATACATTGCAGGAGCAAACAAGAAAAACGCTGATTGTTTAAAAGAATAACTTTCTAATAAAAATCTGTAAAAGTCATGTTTTGTGATGATCTAAAAACTCTTAAATCAGTGATTTCACAGGCTGGGAAAGTCAATGCAGTCCTTTAGAGCTGAAGAAACCCGTCTGAATGAGAGTAAAATGTCCTAAAGACACTAAACCCAATCTAGTTGCTTTACTCCTGTTTATACAAAGACGATTGGTTCTGGCCTCCTTCATTTTCCTGGAAGATTTTGTACTGTAAACAGAAAGATTCATATTAAAAGCCAAGTAATTTCTTTCAGATTCAAACTATCTCCTGCTCAGATTTGTTGTCCTGTGTCCCTTAGTTATTTATTTTAATTGAAACTAGTTAAATGTTGGTAAATAGCAATTCAGTATGTTACTCAGGGCTGACTATGTTCAAAATAATAAGGGTTTGAGTTTGGGATTACATGGGAGACTGTCCTCTATACTCAGCCTGGACTTGAATAAGATGATGATGATGATGATGATGATGATGAACTTCAAGCCCATGTGATTTATGTGTGACTCCAGATTTGTGCCCAACACAAACATCTCCATTCCCACGCATTACTTCATGGTGTTAACAAGCTGCAGGGATTCGTCTGAAACCGTCGGTACCTGTAAAGGGGAGCTGCAAACAGTGTCCTTTCTCCTTCCTCACAGGGCAGATGTCTCAGAAAGTTGCCAAGTAAGTCATCCGAGTTTGTGCCACAAAGGTCTATTTATGTGCGTCTACCTCAGTCTTTTACAGTTTCCTCCCCTGCAATGAGGTGTAAGCAGAAACAGGGTTGAGTGAAACTCCTCTACAGGACACCACTTTTCCTTTCAGCTGGTCCTGAACAAAGAAATAGTGTCTTCCCTTCCTGCTAGCTGTCATGTTACTGGAACCTGGAATTAAGTAAAGCAGCTTAAAGCTAAAACAAAGTACAAAGAATCCCCCAAAAAGAAAGGAAGTTAATTATTACTTGCATGATGCAGCCGGTCAGTCAGTTTAAAGTGAGTATCCTCTGCTGGTTCTTGCATCCTGGGTTTTTTAAACCAGAAAAAAAAGATTGTATTTTTGTTTCTCACAGCCTGAACAATGACATGTTTAACTATTTTGGTAAATGGATTTGTGTTAAGGAAATTTTTAATAAAACAAATGGGCTCAATTAAACTGTGATGCTACTGGATAGAAACGTAAAGGAAACTGAGGGGAAAATATTTCCAAACACTTCCAAACTTTTTAAAATACTTTTTAGGAACAGCTTAATTTGCTATGAAAAGTGTAGATGTAGGATGAAACGGTCATGCAGAGCCTGTTGCATAATGTGCTTTTGTTGGATGTAGACAAAACATCAAGCAGATACTTAGATATGGGTACTTAAACCTTCTAACACACTTAAAGAATTGTTTTAAAGTATGAATTATTCCTAATATACTCACAACACACACACTAAGAATGCCCTACTCTTGGCTGAAATAAATATGCTTTACAGGCAACTGAACAAACAAACAATCATGCTGCATTAAAAATGCTCTATATTCCTGTGAAACTTCCTGTCGTATCAAAAATAAATACTTATTTATTTAATGTACACTACTGAGTACTATAATAAATATGTCAATACTTAAAAAAAACCTTGGTTAATACATAAAGAAGAGAAAAGAAGCAGATTGATCAGCTTAAGGTTTACTGAGGTTTTTTTTCCTTTTATGACCAGAGCACAGCAGATGAATCTCAGTGGGTGGAAGATCTCATGTGGTTTCACCAGTCTCGCGTCAGAGACGTTGAGTGGATAACAGGACTGGACTTTTACCAAGGCAGCAGCAGACCGCTGTCTGAGCTGCTGATGATGAAGACTCTGCCCACTGCTGCTATTCAGAAAAAACAGTCATTTTTATAGACAAGCAAAACATGTCTCTGTATTTGATCCTTTAGTCTGAATCAAAATTAATCTGTTTTCATTCAGGCCATATATTTATTTACCTCTTGGATTAACATTTTTATTGAATGTCAATGTATTTATGTTGCTTTCAGGGTATTTTCTCATTCCTTTACTATGAAGTAATGAAGCCCAGATGGGAGTATATTTCCCATAGAAACAGAGATTCCCATTTAAACTGATATTACAATGTAAAGTCATGATCACAGAAACACTTTTTTTTCCCTCTGCACTTTCTATAACTGACTCTTCTTTTTTTCTTCCCCTTAAAAAATTGTATAAAAGTATGCAGTGAGATTTTCATGTACCTTTATAAAATAATTCACCACAAAAGACCACATTTATATTTAATATATCTTCTTAGCCTGAGATTTTATTTCCTCCCCTCCACTGTAAAGAGGGCAGGGGAGATTTCAGAGAGATTTAACCATTTCCAAACCAACACTTAATAAACATTGCTTTGCTCAGTTTAGGTGTGCAGCATGTCCTGTTCAGCAACACCCAGAAGAAAAGGATTTTCGTGCTGTGCAGCTACTATTTATTTGCACAGGGACATTTTAGAGTGGGGGGAGTTGCTGAGGGGCTTTTCAGATTGCTACGCTGTTAGTCAGGCTACCTGCTAGGAGATGTGCAAACCTTGGAAAGCAAGGGAATAATGATTTTAATTCAAGGGAATTTGTGGATTGTTGGTCTGTTGGTCAGCAAGAATTGTCCCTCTTGCAAGCTTAAACAGCATCTTGGACGAAATTATATAACTTGAAGTATCTAATGACACCTTTTTGCTGTATGTCTGCACAGGAAACGCATCATAATTTGGTGTATTTTCTTTAATGACTCCTGCTGAGTCATTAGTGATAAAGGCCTGAAAATAGTGTAGTTATCAAAGGAGGGCAGAGGTTCTATTCTGCTGTAACAAAGTCATTGCTCTTTTTTTATTCATGGAGCAAATCAGCCGAGTTCAGCACATGTGCACATGGCAAAACATGTTTGTTTTAAATTCACTGTAGTGATTTCCTTTCCAGAATCTAGACTTTATCATTTCTGTAAACCTGAACACAAACTGAAATATGAAGGCGTTTGGGGAAAAACTCATTCTTAGTTCTTTGATTTCACAATCAAAGTGAGATAAGTTTGGACTTGTTTGATGTTGTAAGCAGTCCTTTAATGTGATACATTTACAAATTGCCTTGAGACTCCATTCCTCTTTTTTCCTGAATTTTTGCATTAAAAAGGAAAAATAAATTAACAAATGTGACTCTCAGGGAACTCTTAGACATTATTAGTTGCTGTGAGGTAATGCTGAAAAACAACCATAACAATTTGTGTGCTGTCTGTGTGAGGTTTGTTTTGTCATTACTGTGACATAACATTGTGAGTCATGTGATATAATATTGCTGGTGAGTAATCCAGTTTCCCTCAGCAGTGACTCTGTAGTTTTCATTTCCTGGAAAGTTTCTGGCTCAATGTCATTTCTCCAGAAAGCAAAAAAGTCATATGGTGACAGTGTCTACCTGAAAGTAATCTATGACCTGTGTGAAGGAGATTATACTGAAACTAAAGCTGCATAATAAGTAAACTGGGTGCTTTTGTATTGATGACAAATAACTGGTTTTTTTCCAGTTATATGAACCGGATGACTGGTTTCACAACTACACATAAGTATGATGGAAAAACAGTCAGTTCCAAATACAAAATCCTGCTTCATCCTTTATAAAATATTGTTTTTCAAACTGTTTTTTTTTTGTTGTGCAATTTTTCTGTCACAGGTCTCTCTTTATTTTCTGCGCGTTATTATGCAGTTATCCTCCGTTTCTTAGCAGGTTGCCTTAGCTAGCATCATCGTGATTGTCTTTATTCCAAGCCATCCCTCATTTGGACTGTTGTATTTCAATGAAGAGCTTTCCTCCCCACATTTTATTTACATCATTTTATCTGTATCCAATTAGTATCTGCTTGTTTACATCGCCTCTGCCTGTTAAACATGTGAAACGCTTGGATTTGGAACTAAAACAGAATTCATCTGCAGGGAAAATGTATACATTGTTGTAGATGTTTTTTTTTAATATCAATAAAAAAAATCTGTCTTCAAGATGTTGATCTATTTATATTTTTATATATTACTGTGCTATATAGTGTTTTGGACACATGCAAGTCCAGGATCCTGCAGTCTTTTAAACTTCAGGCTTCTGACCTCATGAATAATTGGTTTTAAGAAATTTCTTGCGCTTTTCTCGTTACTTTGATCCTAATGTTTTTTTCTTTGCCCGCATTTGGCTCATTAATTCTGTTGAGAGGAGCACAACCAGTTTATCCCCCTGCTTTACCACTTTTTGCATTGCAATGGATACACAGAGTCCCAGACTCACAGTCAGTGTGAAAACCTATAAGTCATAATGGTAAATGGTTAATGGTCTTGTACTTGTATAGCGCTTTTCTAGACATCAGTGTACTCAAAGCGCTTTAACACTATTTAACACATTCACCCATTCACTCACACAAACGCTCACACATTCACACACCGGTGACGCACCACAGCCGCCCCACATAATGGATCGTTTTCAGCAAAATGAATATATAAAAACAAAAATGACAATCTGACTTATTATAAATTGCTGCCACCTATCTGTGTTGGCTCATTTTTATAGGTTGTTGAAAAAGAAATTCAGCATAAGCTGAGCAAAGGAGAGCGTCTGCTCATTTTATCAGAATATTACGTTACGTCACCAGCAAACACGTAAATGTGTGCTTTCACTTTCCTAACTGATCAAAGTTTACGGGATGTACATACTGAAAAAAAGGTAGATAAAAGAAATGAAGAATGAAGCATAAACTGTTACGTACACTGCAATTTAATGGCGCTATAAAAGACAAATGCAACATGGCATCCATGTCTGTTTTGATTTTATTTTCAGTTTCTTACAGAATAAGCTTTAAAGTGGTTTCCATATTTTAAAAGCTAAATCTGTTTCTTCCCTTGTAGGGAATCCATTCCAACTTGGCATCACTTGAACATTTCTTTCATCGTTCCAAAAATTACCGCAACATAATGATCTCATTACAATGTAACTTCCGACTGAAAGATCGTTTTACATGAGGTTTGACGTCTTAATAAGTTACAGAAATATGGTATGAGAGGCCTAGCTTATGGAAGACATCTGTAAACCATCAAAGATCATTAAAATATTTTAACCACGGGGATGTCTCCCATTAAAGCCTCCTATTTTACCAACAGAGATCCTATTTTCTCTTTTTTTATTCTCATAACCAATGCATCAGTAAAGGAAATGTTTCTGTGGAATGGGCATGTGCCCATTAAAAACATGCTAAATCGTAGATAGGTGATGGGTAGCATGTGTGCACGTGTGAGGAAAAGGGGGGTTGAGGTGCGTGTGGATGGCTGGGCAGGTACTTTTGGGTGTGTGT
>JBAMIG010016483.1:0-12438 GCA_037177335.1 Kiunga ballochi | reverse complement strand
CAAAAAAAAAAATATATAATATAAGCTCAAATTTATCATTCACAAAACAATGACACATGAGGGGAGGGGATTGGGTGGGGTCTTTTAGTGCATCCCAAGATTTTAGCAGCCAATTAAAAACAGTGCAAACCAACCTAAGAAAGTTCGGTAGTGGAGAGACTTATAAAGAAACCAGCGGCAGTAAGTCACAGGAGGATTCGTCTGCAAGATGGTAATGTGAGTGTGTGCGGAAGGTGTGCAAGGTGTGAACCCAGTCTGCAGTTCATCTTCCAGCCATGTAGTGACTTTTTGGGAATGAGCAGAGCCCATGTATTGCTGTTTAAATAAGGTAGGGGGTGTTATTAATGTTTTTTTGGCTACAGACTGGCCACTTTCCATCCTTAAGTCTTTAGTTGGGTCTCCAGAAGGGATTGGTGAAACTGAGGCCTCATGAATTTTTGAGCCAACTTTGACACCATGCCTGAAAATGACTTGGTGTTCTGAATCATTTGACTGAATCAATAAACTCCATCTGCTGGTTGTGAACGTCTGTTGCATCAACAAGATGGTCTGAGTTTTCCTCACTGCACATCTATCAACACTGTCTCATTTCTTACTGACTGTTCAATAAAATTTTCTACCACAAACATCTTCTTTTGCTTCCATATAAATCAAATTAGTTTTGGGAATATAATCATTGTAAAATGACAGGGATCATTGCTGTGTTTTTTAAAAAGTAGGATCTTAAACTCTCTTTTCTTATAATATGATAAACTAAAAAATAATACAAATAAACATATCTATCATGGTGCTGAAAGGGTAATTACCTAAATAAAATGAGTCACAGCACCGGGTCGGGTCTGTAATGCGGCAAGGGGGGTGGAGGGTGCTTAGGCAATGGCAGCACTGATTATGTGTTTGCGTCTAATGCAGATGTGGAGATGTTTCCAAACACAATAGAATCGGGGATCCGGTACAGTTCAAGTATTTTCTACACACTATTTGTGTGTAAAATGTGATGCAATGTGTCAGATTAATTACTGTTGGATTGTTGATTCTGTAGCAGCTGATGCTTCATTCATATAAACAGAATCACTGATGCAGCACCAAGTAATATTGTTGCCGTGTTGAATAATCTGTGATCCTCTACTGACTCGCTCATGGTTTCATATTTCTGACACTAGAAGGGGAAACAACAGCAGAAAGAAACGTGACCGCAGATCCAACCAGTTCGCACTGCTCGTGCGCAGCAGCAACAACCCTTTCAGCTTCAGCTTTTTTTTGTAAGGATTTCTCCTTTTTCAGAGAAATTTCCTTGTATCCTTATAGTGCATCAAAGTAATTTGTTGCTACTGTGAAATTCTAGTCCCGAGGTAGCAGCTGCAGCGAGGGTTCTGATGAAAGATAGCAGCAGAAATCATATTTCTCTTATTTTAGCATCTCTTCATTGGCTTCCTGTTAAATTTAGGATAGAGTTTATAATTCATGACCTAGCTCCATTATATATGAAAGACCTCATAGTTCCATATGTTCCACACAGAACACTTTGCTCTCAGGCTGCAGGTCTACTTGTGGTTCCCAGAGTCTCTAAGAAAACGATGGGAGGGAGAGCCTTTAGCTCTCAGGCTCCTCTCTTATGGAACCAGCTCTCAGTGTATGTATGGGAGGCAGACACTCTTTATCTTTAAAATCAAGCTTAAGACCTTCCTTTCTAGACAAATCTTACAGTTAGGGATAGTTTAGCCATCCAGTAGTCATACAGCCACAGATACATCCCATAAAGCTGCCGTGCAGTCAAAGAAGAAAAACCTATGCTTGTTTTATAACTGAAAAGGTGCTAAATACTTACATGTGGTTGGTTTGCTGCCGTTGTGTCCATGTCTGAAGTACTGTGGGTTTTCTATAATTGGGATTCTGGTCATACCAATCATCACAGCATCGGGTCCAATATCTAGCATACAAGGGCTAATAATCCCATGGTTCACATGATGAAGAGGGCTGGAGTTTTCATCACCACTCATCACTTCTACTGGGCCTAGAAAGACACAAATGCCACACATAACTGGATGAATGCTTCTTTACCGTTTTGTTCCTTTGTTGTTTTTAGAAATGCTGTTGTAGAGCAATACTATGAGAAAAAGGTGAGAAACATTGTTTGAATGGAAAATAATAGAGAAAAGTTCATAAGATAATTGAATCTAAGAAATTATGAGCTTCTTTGTCTTTAAGATAGACTCATGTTGTTCTTTCCAGTTCTTTCCAATAAAGAGTTCTATTAAAATTATCTTCTGTTTGTTTAATAACCTTTAAATACATGAATCAGGAGACATTGAGGGGCTGCTTTCTCCAAGTCACCTAGAAAATCAAGTGTCTTATTTTACTGACTTAAATAAGTTTGATAACAAAAACTAATGTAGTTTACCTTTCATACACTTTTCACATTTTTTTCTTAACTTTATTACGCATTTTGTTTAAGGTATATTGTAAAATGCTTTGTCACAGTTATGTTGCTTGTTTTTTTTATGTTTTTTTTTTTTACATGAGTTTTAGATGGGTAGAGCTAGATCTGGAGGAATTTAGCGGAGTCCACGCTGCTCCAGATTATCTCACTCCCATAGTAGCAATCAGACTTTACATGTCCATGTACTGAGTTGAGTAATTAGTTCTCACCCCCTGACTTTCTTTAGCTTCCTTGCCTGAAAATTGCTTGGATCATTTGACCAAATCAATTAACTCCATCTGGTGGCTGTGGACATCTGCTGCATCAGTAAAAAGCTTTGCTTTATTCACTGCACATCTATCAACCATGTCTCATTTTTTACATAATGTTCAATAAAATGATAAATTTCTACTAAAAATTACTACCTCATTTTAACTCCATATAAATGATACACTGCGCTGTTGGGTAAAATTTGTTTAGGGGAAATCTAACCCTTTTAACACCCCGGGCCAGGGCCCGCTGGGGCCCGTTCCCCCTGACTGTGGGCGGCTCTGGCTGGGCCCTCCCTTTGCTGCCTCCTGGGTGGATGCTGGGTCTGCCCCGGGGTGAGGTAGCTGGGGTCCTTGTTTGGGGCTGACGGCCATTTGCCCTGGTCTCGGGGGTCCTGACCTGCTTCTGACCTTTGGGTAGAGGGGTCGTCTCAGCATGATCACCTTTCTGTGAGCACCTTTCACCCCGTACGTTTTGCATGACGACACAGTCACTGAGCTGCTCTTTAGGTTTATTCATGAAGAGCCATATTTCCTTATGTGAGAATACTCCAGATCTGAGTTAGCTTTCTCTCTTGGTGTGCTTCATTGTGTCGGTCAGCATGTGTATTTTGCTTTTGATACTCTTGTTTATTCAGATATGATGCTTGTTTACTTCTGGAGCTCTTGGCAGTTGCTGATCTCTGACTCTGCAGGATCCCATAAGATATTCTTTGTTTTGTATACAGGTGTAGCAGATGGTATGGTATCAGGTTGGATTGCAGATTATTTTTTTGTGGTGTCTGTCTTTCTTCTTGTGTTTTCTTTCCCTTTCTCTTTCTCTGTCTTTTCCGGTCGGTCCAGTAAAAAGTGTTATTTTAAAATTAAAATAAATAAATAAATAAATTTGATTATCAAGAGGATCTCTGTATATACAAATATACCTGAAGATCCTCTTGACAAAGCAAATTTGCTCAGCACAATACAGCAGCCAGACCATTGTTCTGCCTGCTTAGATGCTGGACAAGACACGTTTAAAAAAAAAAATGTAAATAAAAAAATAAATAAATACATACATATATATATATATACTGTGTCATAAAAAACAAGAAAATGTCAACACATGTCTGACTGATTGATTTAATAAAGAAATCAACAAAAACATTGCAAGAGGGAAAGACATAAAAAAAGGTAAAGGAAAAGAGCTAAAATTAACGTCAACATCAGACTGACTTTTATTGATTGGAGAGAAAAAGAGAGAGGCAGTACAGGATGCAAGATGGATGCTGACTTAGGTGTGTTTAGGAAGTGCATTACAGAGAAAATCTGAAAAATCCCACTAGTGCTTCTTAAAGATCACAAACATGCAAATAATCCAACAAAAAGACAGAGAAACATTAGGCTTTCCTACCTTTCATGCTGAACTTTGATTGTCGTCCATGCTTGATGACAAAAAGTAGGAAAACCACCAGCACCACACAGGCAAATCCTGTTAGAGCAACTGCAATGGAAACCTGCTGACCATATCAGGATTAGAAAGACACTGGTCACATAGTTTCTCAGAAATAAAATTATTTTAAATCCTTTGCAGAATATTGTTCACTGTAGGATTTCTTTCATCTAATATTGGCATGTTTTCATAGAATATATTACATTTTCATTTATAAGAAACATACAGGGATTAGTTCATCAAAAAAGTTATCATATATTTTTTGTGAATATATATATATGTATATGTGTGTGTGTGTGTGTAATGGAGTAAACAAAGTTTATGTGCATATATGGTAAAGCAGGCGCAACTTCTACTAACAGGGCGTAGGAATTGCACAGAAGAGAGACCATCTTGCTCTGGTAAAATGTGCTTTCAAAGAGTCTGAGGCAATTATTGTTTTTTTTGGACAGTTTTGTTTGTGACATTTATTATTTTACTGTGCACAGCCTGTTTTGTGTTTTATGCAAGCTGGGGTGAGCATTTATTGTGATCTGATCTGTGATCTAAAATAATTGTTTGGAGACTTTGTTAGTGAAGCTGACCTAGCTTAAATATGACTTTAATTTCACGTGTCCAGATTCTTGTTATCTGAAAGCTGCTGCATAACGTGGTATTCTGTGACGCAGGAGAAAGAAAAGTCTTCTTATCCTGGAGCAGCTCTTTTCAGAGGATTGTGACCCGACACACTGGTGCCGTGACCCCTTGTTTTGGAGGCTCATCTTTTCCCTGGCTCCCCGGTCCATTCTACGGAATGGCTTCTTTTTGTGCCACCAGGTGAACTGTGCCTTAATCTATACATGGTGCATCTGGTTCACTACGTTTCTCTTTGCAATATTATATAATTTCTTATTTTGATCCTGTTTAATGGCATTTTGTTGAGTGAAATATCACTATGAGTAAATTTTAGTTCACCCTTTATCCAGATTATTGGTAGAGGTATGGTGTTGCAGTTTGACAGTCCTGTTCATGTGATTGGAGGTGAACAGGTTCTGGCTGGGGCCCCTGCAGTCAGTCAGAAAGGGTTCTTTCTCACAGTCATCCCACTGAATGTGTGTCAAGTACACAGGCCTCCGTTACATTCGCATAAAACCCAGTTTAACCTTCTGATAATGTCATTTAGCCAGATGAGTGACCTAAATAAACTTTTCAGTCAGCAGGTGCCAGATAGTATAGTTGCACCTGCAGTTGTAGATAATACTCCCATCAACGTGTCTGCACACAATCTGGACATTTCCCAAATCCAAGTGGTACCTCAAGAAATGGTGAAAGAGCTTCCTACCTTTAAATGTCAGCCTAAACAGTATACAGTGTAAATATAATGCACAAAGTTGTGTTAGATTGAGACACGACCACACTTTTTTACAGTCTAAGGTAATACTGTAATTTCTGGAGAGTTTCATATGTTCAGGTTAAATATTTTACTTGTGTCTTTGTTGTGTTTTGTGCAAGCAGGGTTGAGCAACTATTGTGATCTGTAGATTTTAAGAAATTGTTTGGAGATTTTATTAGTGAAGCTAAAACCTGGCTTAAACGTTACTTTCATCTAAACTCTTGTTACGACACTGGTGCTCATTTTGTGTTGCCTGCTGTGCTGCAGGTAATGTACTGTGCATTACAATTATTTTCATTGTGTTTTTCATTTTATATTACATTTGTTTGAACTGGTTTTTTTTAATATGTTCTGTTAAATAGTTAATCCTTCAGTTAGCTCTGATTTATTATATGAATCATGTGAATTATTTCTCTTTTCACTTCATGGTGAATGTTAAATGTCTTTTTTGGTTAAAACGGTAAATGAATATTTGGGCATTAATGAATATTTGGGGATATTTAAATAGATATGAGGCAATGCACTCAGTGTTTTTCAGCACTATGAGTTTTTCTGTTGTCTGCTGAGCTGAACACAGAGGAGAAACCATCTTGCTGTGATTCTTGTTGCTTACCACAACATTCTGTGTTGCAGAAGAACTAAAGCTCTCCTTATTCCTACTGGTCATCGTCTATCATTTATGAAGCCATAGTAGGGTGGAGCTGCCCTCTTCATAGGATTGTGACCCACCATTCAAACATATTTATATATATGTTGACATGGATGTCAGTAAAAAAATGATATCAATATCAAAAAGTAATAGTTTGATTTAAAAAACTGTTTGTGTGACTTGGATAAATGCTGAGGTACTCTGAAATGACCAAAGACAACCAACATTGTAAAAAAGTCCTTTTTTTCATTTATTTTCCAGAGCAACAATGCAAGTGTTCTCAGCTGTGCATGCAACATGTGCCGTACTAAAGTCACTCACCCCAAACGTACTGTCTTTAGATGTGGTATTTTCTGCAGTGGGACTTGCTTGAGTTACTGGAAAAGACAACAATTACTGTCCTACTACATCTGATGGTAAACAATATGTACAGTGTCTAAGGTAATCAAATCTAAGTATCTGCATCAACAATAGACTAGACAATCTAACAGCAGTCATAGGTTGTTTAAAAAACATTTTCATTTCTAATATTACCAAATCAAGCACATCTCTGCTCATAAAAAGTATACATGGACGTTTTTTATAGACTGAATTAATGCAGCGAGTGAAAACACTTAAAATGAAAATCAAATTCTGAATGATATATAGATTATGATAACAAAATAATCCTATAAAAATAATATATTAATCTGTTATAATGTACAGATTACATGCCACTGAGAATATGTGCCCTGATACTATGAGGATAATCTTATGAAAAAGTACTCACCATAGTCATAATCTATGTCTATACCTGTAAAACAAGACAAAATGTAATAAGTAAGGCCCAAAGGTCAGAGCAAAAAAACGAGAGGAAAAGAAAGATAACTACAGATTTGCAAAAGAGTTCAATTTAAATAATAGTTTCCTGAAAATCATCACATCACACATCCACTACTTTCATTTTCAACCATTTAAAATCAAATTCATTGTATTTATTCATTTGTAAGCTTAGTGGCAAAGGAGACATAGATGCAGACACAACAAAAACAAGAACCGTGCATTTATGCTGTTTATCACTTTAAAACAATAAAGAGCCACAATGGACCAGATCATCTGTTTAACAAGCGGATGGAGGTTGGGACAAAGCTGGACAAGGCCCTCTTTGTCCTCAGTGGAAGGGACCTGTATTTGTGTCCTGAAGGTTACAGGGTTTAGTGAGGGGTTTAGGGGATGCAAGGTGTGTGGAAATCAGGGCATCTTTCTCAGGACTGGAATCATAAAGGGCTTTAAGTGACTGCTGCTGCTGACTTGTGATAATATAATGCTGAAAATAAGAGTGAGTGGTCCAAACCAGACAGTTAAATGTGAAAATAGATTCAGTGAAATATTTATAAAAAGCTGAAAGAATGGACTGGTGAACCTGTAGCTTCCAGAGATTATGAAGAAAGAAAAGGTATTATTGACATTTAGAAAACATGTGTTTAGTGTTGAGTTGGAATGTGAGTTTATAAAGATATTATATAAATTAACCTTGTGGCGCATGTAGTAGAGCGGGTCATTTCCTAACCAGCAAGTTAGTGGTTCAAGTCCCAGCTCTGGTGTCCACATGTCAAAGTGTCCTTGAGCACGACACTGAACCCCCAGTTGCTCCCGGTGCTGCGTCACCAGTGTGTGAATGTGTGAGTGTTTGTGTGAGCGACAGGGTGAATGTGTCGAATAGTATTAAAGCGCTTTGAGTACACTGATGTGTAGAAAAGCGCTATACAAGTACAAGACCATTTATCATTTCATTGTTGAGTGAGAGTGTAGTTGAGTGGAAATGAATGATTTGGTCTTGGAAACATTGATATTCAAGCATTTGGCCCTGCACCACAGTGAGAATGAGTAAAATACTGTCCGCAGTTGTCCGGCTATGTTTGTAGTGTCAATGATTATAGAGTCATCCGAGTACATGAAGTATGTTGTAGGCTGTTATTTCTACTTCAGTGCGCATGTGGTAACCTTAAATATTGCAGTGGCCAACATAACAAATTTAAATATAGCATAGTGCAAGACGCCTCTATTCCATGAGGAATTGACAAGTGAAACCAATAACACATTATACTTGTAGCGACTTTCCTTTGTGCTACTGTGATGACGTGGCTGGGTTCAGTCTAGTTGTATGACGCGCGCTCTTGGCTTTAATCCATTGCACTTAGACTTACGTGGCTTTACATTTGTTTATTTTTCTTATGCAGTCCTTAACGCAATTATACACTTTTCTGTGTTATAGCGGACTAGACATACACTTTGTGCATAAAGTAGGCGTGCGGTCAACAAAAACTACGGCTACCCAGCCCTCCTCTCTATCCAAAGAAGACCAGTGACTGGCTGACGGTGCCTTTTAACCACCATAGTGAATTTGACAAGCACGTGACCCACATACACCTGTCAAATCTGTCGCCCCCGTGACAATTATACCAAAAACCCTTTTATGGCTCCTACAATACTGTTGTACACCGATTCCTTAGGGCAGGGGTGTCAAACTCAGGTCCTCAAGGGCCGGTATCCAGCAGGTTTTTGTTGTCTCCATGCTCCAACACAGCTGAATAAAATTACTTAATAGGTTGACAAGAAGCATTTGGATCTATTTATTCAGGTGTGTTAGTGCAGGTAAATTATTAAAAGTTTATGGGAAATTTTTACTGACATTGTAACAAACTCAGAGAAGACTCAGTAAGAGAAAATGCTGGTTTGTGTCTTCATTCCTCCAAGCGTTTCACATGTTTTCCAGATTAAAGAGCGTGGACTAAAATCTTACAGTTGCTGTGGTCCAGCCAATTTAAGGACTTGTTAGATTAGCTAGCAAGTTTAAGATGTACGGTACACAGACAAACTGGTTTACTTTGGTCAGTCTGGACTTTTTTCATGTAGAAACTCTGTCTAAAATGTAAGGGGACACCTTGGTCCCATTTCAAATTGACCAAATCCCATATAATACTAGTTTCCTGTAAGTACACTGAGGGTTTCAGCCCAGTAAAATCCAGTTTTGTTTGAATACCTGACTTCTTTATCACAATTGCATTGGAAAAATTCTTGTTTATGATTGAAGTGCTTGTAATATAAGGTGAATTTGTGCCCCCATCTTAAGATTAAGTAATGACTTAACCTCACTGAACGTTGAGGGAAACTTATATTATGACTGATTGATAAAATTTCATATGAGAATCTGTCTTCTTTTTTAGGAGCCATTAAATATGAATGTTTGTATAGTTCAAAATGAATAACAACAGATTTGTTGTTACAGTTAATGTGCTCTCTGTAATAAATGTCCATATACTTATAAAAAGCACATATGAAATCAGTCATGCAGCTTACCATCAAACGGCTTGTCGAGGAAGTGGCCATGAATGGTTTTGCTGACCACACCCATGGAGTTGGTTGCTTGCAATGTGTAGTTTCCATTATTATGATGTGTTGGATTTTTAAAAGTTAGACATCCTTCCAGGTCATCTTTGTATGCCTCAAAACTGCTCCACACATACTCGGTGTGAAAAATTTCCTAATTGGAGGAACAGAAGAGAAGCTAATTAGTATCTCACAAAAATCTCCTGTCAAAAACTTTGATGCGAGAGGCTGAGTTTTAACCACAACAATTACAGATCTGACAACATTAATGGACTTTTTGAGAGAGCAGGCATTGAGGGGTAACAATATATTAAAGCATGAAAACAGGAAATCTTGCACTTAACCGAACTACGCTCTTGACTAAAAATCGGGAAATATCTCTTGCATCTTTAGGAAAAAGTAGCCTTCACTATTTAGCAAAGCAATATTTGGAACACCTCATGTAGAAATGAGTTTCATCACAATGCGATTAATCCTACCTTATTATTGTGGAACCATTTTAAGGTGGGGTGGGGTGACCCACGAACAGTAAACTCAATGCATGTGTCGTGGCGGCGCTCTGGCTCCTTTAGCATCACAATGGTGGGAGGAACTGTCAAGAAAGAAGAAAGAACAGACCACTGAGGGTTTTTACTTTTATTGTGTGTCTGTTAATGACAGGTATGTGGTGGCAGCACTGCATAGACATCCAACAGAAGATGGGAGACAACCACTAAGACCAACACTGAGCTGAAATACCTTTGTTGTCTTTTATCATATAGTTTTTATCATGTACTCAAGTTGTCATCACAGTTTGGTTTCAATAACAAATCTAAAACATGCCGTTTTTCATCATAAAGCACTTTAAGAAGAACTACAGCTGAATCAAATTGCCCTACATCAGGGCAGTAGGGTAGTGGTTAATACCACAGCTTCACAGCAAGATGGTTGGTGGTTCAATTCTCAGGTAGGGCAGGGGCCCTTTCTGTATGGAGCTTGCATGTTCCTTTTGGGTTATCTCTGGGTAGCCTACTCTATATTAAAATGAAAAAGTTTGAGGCCAGGCTCTATTTTTAACAAGTCATACTGTGAGGGTTTGCAGGGTTTTACATAACATACCTGTAGTGCAGTCACACCTGCACCTGAGGCCAATAGAGATACACAATGTGAAATATATGATTGATTGGAAGCATTTGGCTGCTGAACCCCTGTTAATTTTTAACAGTGCTTCTCTATCTTTACCACTAGATATTAGTAAATCTCACCCACCAGACCTTCAGAACAAACAAACAAAAAAGATTGGCCCAATCTTGACCCTGCTTTGAAATGAAGATGTGTATACAAAAATGGATGAGTGGAAGAATTGATCTGAACAGGGTATGTTTTTCTTTTCACAGAGTTCTGCTTTTACATCCAATATAAAGAGCAGACCAGCCACAATCAGGAACTGGGTGCATATACAAGAGTGAACTTACAGTGCACAGTCAGCTGAATGGACGCGCTGCTCATTCCAACCATGTTAAGAACTGTGCAGGTTAGCAGGATGTTGTTGTCCTCTCTTTTCACATTGGTCAGTGTTATGATGATGGAGTAAATATTGTTGTTATAATGATGCTCCTGGAGAATGAAATGATCAGTTGTGAGCAAAGAGGGACACAACGTGTTAACAGAAAGCAGAAAAGGGGAAAGGTAAGAAGTCGTATATACAGCACAGTCCTTTAGCTCAGAAAATGATGGAAAATCTTCTCACATTGCAGTCAGCATGAGACAGGGGTTCGTTTCACAAAGCAGGTTTATTGAAAACTCTGAGTTATTAACCCTGGAATGAGGCCAACCAAGACAAAGATAGTCGTAGAGATGAGAAAAGGCTTGGTCCCCATTATGTTCGTATTTCTACATTCAATTCTCCTTTGTTGTTTTGGTTGTTTACATTCATTTGAATTGTTTTATTGCAGCAGACAGGTGCAAAACGACTGCAAATACAGAAATAGGCTGAGTAAAAGTACAACAGGGGCAAGAACTAAATGCTCCATAATGGAAGTATACGTCTACTCCAGGTTTCTCAAAAAAACAATTTACACATTGGCAACTGAGAAAAGTACATAATTGATGGAACATTAGGAGAGTGCAGGGAACGACACCAACAAGGTATATATTATTATTCAAGTATTTATTACCTCCACTATGCAAAGGCAAGGAGGTTATGTTTTCATGAGTTTGCCTGTGTGTGTCTGTGTGTGTGTGTGTGTATGTGTGTACAACATAACATAAAAAATTTAGATTTGGAAGTTTTCAGGAAAGTTTCAAAATATAACAAGGAACAAATAATTACATTTTTGAAGGAAGACTGTCTCGATCCAGGAATGTTTCAAAGGATTGTTTATCTTGTTTATTGTTTGTGAAATTAGCTTGATGGAGGTCTGCACTCTGTTTTCTTTTATTCAGCCTGTATTTGCAGTCCATCTGCACCCATTGGCCACCGTAGGTTTAGTCTCAGTCTGATAATTGAAGCTGTTTTGACAAAATAATGTCTGAATGTTGACTGGAACTAAAAAGGTTGAGACTAATAGACCAAAAATAGCTAAATATGTTTACGAGTTTTCCATGTTATGGAAGCATTACTGAATATACAACACTTTATATTAAAAAAATGAATGAATGAAATGAAAAATACTTTATTCATCTGAAAGGCAAATTCAGTACTCAAGTTCATCCAATCCAAGGATATGACCTACAGCATCGCATCAGACAGTACTTAGGCACAGCTAGTTGAGCCAGCGCTCCATTTATCAAGGAAGAAAAACTGTCATTTTATCTTTTCTGAAGTTGTGTATTTAGTCTATGTAAATAATTTCAACAGCAGAAAATTCCTAAGAACTAAGTCTATTTCTGTTGGAAGTTAACATTTCTATAAAATATTTGCAGCATCCTAAAGTGTATGTGTGTGTGTGT
>JBAMIG010016480.1:0-12623 GCA_037177335.1 Kiunga ballochi | reverse complement strand
TCACCTATGGTCATGAGCTTTGGGTTGTGACCGAAAGAACAAGATCCCGGGTACAAGCGGCCGAAATGAGCTTCCTCCACAGGGTGGCCGGCGTCTCCCTTAGAGAGAGGGTGAGAAGCTCGGCTTCTCACTTGGATGAGAGTGCCATGAGATGGATGAGATGGATGAGACTCCATTGGATGGATGGATGATTAAAAAACACACACAAACATTTGGCTGTTTTTAATCTCTACATCACAGTCCAAACTTTTCATTTTAAGCCTGTATTCCGGACCAAACATGCAGAAAAGCCTCCTTCACTTTGCTCAGAACCACATCGTATAATAAAGCTGGTCAGAGAACTGATGAACCAGATGTAGAAATAATTCATGTTGCTTGTGATTTACATCTTTATCTGTCTTGTTAATGTCCAGGTACAAAATCATAAGTGACCCTGCAGGCTGGCTGAACATTGCTGATAGGACCGGCCGGATCACGGTGAAATGTCTCATGAGCAGAGACTCCCAGTATCTTGTTGACGGCAAATACACGGCTCTCATTGGTGTTCATGGTGACGGTAAGTGGAGGCTTGTATTGGGAAGCTGCTTGCTTTGGTTTTTTACCTTCTGATGTGTAAACATTTGTCTTCTATTCACCAGATCCACTTACAGCCACAGGAACCAGTACCCTGACCATTCAGCTGGAGGATGGTGCCTCCACCCAGTAGGAGAAACAAACATCTTCTACTAAACTGGAGGTCTGCAGTGCTGAGGCCAATGTGCTGTAACATGCAGCAAATGTCCTTCTGGCTTTCTTTGTGGCTTTCTAGTGGTGTGATAGTACAATTTCATTCATCAGACCGTAATGTATTAAAACCAATGACAAGGTGCTTTTACAGAACAGTCCAGTCCATTATGCGTCATGTTATAAACACCATCTGTGTGTTTTAACTGTAATGCTGATGTATTTCTGATATTATTGGATCTTGTTTCTTTCAGTAAAAGCAAATAAAATTAAATCATGAAAAACAGATCAATCTTTTGGCTCTTCCTGTCCCAAACAAACTGATCCTGAGTTTTTATACTTCCTCATACATAAGACAAACTGTTGTCAGGCTGCAGATGAAGAAACTCTGCTGGTTTGATCAGGCTGCTATGCCTACATCTGTCCAGCAGAGGGAGACAAATGCTGATCTTCCCGTACACTGTGGCCATTCTGGTAGGTAGTGATGAGAAACTTTGACACAGTTTCCAGGCAGAGACACGCGGTGAAACAAAGCTGTTGGATGATCCTGACCTCGCTGTTCCCAGCAGTCCATCACAAGTCTCAGCTCGCCCGTTTGTTACAGCCAGTTCTCAGAAAGTTCCTCCTTTCACTTCAGCGCTGATCTGAGCTCCACACAAAGCTCATGTTTCTGCATGAGAGGCCGTTCAAACAACTTTTATTTTCATACTTAAAACTCAAGATCTTTTAACATGATAACTTTTAAAAAGAAATTATCTCTGGCATTGCCTATTTTTTATTGTATTCTGGTGTTTTTGCACTCTTTTTAGATGTGCAAAGAAAAAATATCACAAAAATGCACAAACATCACATTTAAACGTGAAAATTTTCCACATCAAGCAAGTCAAATTCAGGGCATCCAGGCAGGTCAGTGAAGGCTCCCGTGTCTTTGACATAATGTTGTAAATACGATCCCAGGTGGAAGATTTCTTCCTCCTCCTTCCCTTTAAAGCCAAATGTCCTGCATCACCATTATGTGAAGAGTTTATTGATATTCTAGCTCAGTAACAATCAGCACAAACATTTCTACGTCCATCTCTCTGTCAGATACATTGATCCACATCAACTTACAGACGTTAAAGGTCCAACACTACATTGTTTCAATAATTTTATATGGGTAGCAGGAGTCTGAGCACATTATTTTAAGTGCATGTTATTTACTTTGGTGTTTTTCTGTCTGTTGGACACAAAGCTCCTACGTCCAAAAATAATAATTTAAAGTTTTTTTTTCCATAAATTACTACTAATGGTCTCTCTCTGTGTCTTAATAAAATTATTCAAATAAATAACTATCATGTAAAAACACAAAAACAACCATTTGTACTTGCAGAAACTGAACAGCAGAACTTTTGGAGCTAGGTTTGCTGTTATGTTATTAATGTGCCGCTCTTTGCCCTTGTTGTTGCCCCTTATGATAATAAAGTTTATTCTGTTTCTGAATAAATCCATGATGTCATATGTACTGTATCCAAGAACCCGGAGGTGTTGGCAGAGATGAGGTGTGCACGGATACCTTTAGAGTGAAGGTTAGGCAAGGGGAAGGGGAAGGGGGGGGGGATCTTAGGCTTTGGATAAAGGGTTAAGGGTGGGTATGGAGGACATGCAGCTGATGTCACATGACTTGTTTTCTGCTGTTTTGGACGGCAAGTAGTCCAGTCTCAGACCTGTTCATACAGGACAGATTGTAATGTGTGGAGTATTCTTCCTGGTCAGAATAGTGATTTTATGTTATACATTCAGCAGCTTAACATGCAGGTTGTACAGATCTCCGCTGTTGCAGTGAGACTGGGAACCAGTGCTACCAGCAGATGATGCAGTCAACGCTTTACATCACACTATAAGCAAATAAGGAATAATGCCCAACGAGGTATGCATAATGAGAAATTAATGGACACTACCGAGGTGCAGTTGCTTCTGTAATAATTACTTTAAATGGACACATCCAAGGACATTATGTCGCTTCTACCACGCTCACTTACACAAGAAATAAATATTACATATATATTAATTAGGTTCATGTGATACTTTTCTTTTTACTATTTTATTAAAAATGTTCAAATTCCTTGATTTTTTTCATGATTTAGGAAGAAATGCAGAAATAGCCTCCATAGATAAGCATGTAAATCAGGCAAAAGAAAACATGATTAGAGGAATATTGCAGAAATTAAAAATGCACTCTGTTCCATACATAGAACCGGTAAAGATGTCAAACCTAACTGTAAAGAAGCACCTTGTAGCTGATCACCTCTAGATGTCAGAAGTTATCAGACACTAAACTACTTATCTGAATGGAAAAGGTCAACAAACAGATGATTTTCAGGAAAACCGATGCAGTTTGAAATATTTCTATTAGCTCTGCAGTCACTGTCGGTTCTTTAATCCTTAAATTTCATCATTTTATCTTCTCTCAGATTTGATGGGTAGATTAATCTCAGCTTTCTGTTGAACAGCAATGAAACCAGCACAGAATAATCCTGCAAACATTCACCTCCACCCTCTTTTTCTTTTGTCTTTCTTTTGCTGTTATTTTCTTTCAGGCTTCTAATTGGACATAAACTCTGAAAGCAGGGTGTTTGCTGGTCATGACCAGACAAGCTGAGTGGGTGAAGTCAGCTTCAGACTTGTTGCTCTGCCTGCCTGCAGGTTATCCGCTGTGTTCTGTGTATGCCATGAAACAGCTCTACGTTGTGGTATCTCTGTTATAATCAGGGTTTAAAAACAGCTTTGAACCAACTAATTCATTATAAACAGTACAGGAATAGGGCTTTAAACATGGGACCAGATTTATATATTTTTATCGTAAAGACTTTTATTGTAGCAGGTTGTTGTTTGTTTTATTGCTATTTGATTTAACAGGATGTTTCTGCACATCTTCTTTGGAAACACTGATGGAAATTAGCCTCATTTCTTTTTAGATAAATGTTTCTATTTGTGCGTCTGAAGAATAAATGCTTTTATTTTCCATTTGTCTGAACTCAGCTGTGATGCCTGCAAGGTGAGAGAGGGTACTTTCACATTTATTTCTGCATATCTGATGACTGATTAACCACTTCCTGTTAGACAGGTTTCTGCCTGTCTGCTGCTGCTTTGTGGCCACTTTTCTGCTCTGTGAAAGGACGGCAGGTTTATTAGGGGAAAACCTTTCCTCCTGTAATAACCTGAACCTGGTTTTGCTGGGAGCAGCCATGCTGGTACCAGTGTGCAGGAGTTACCTACCCTGATCTCTTTGCTCTGGAGGGGGATTTGTGGCCTGTGTTTATCAGCATCAACGACTGTAATTGTGAGGAGAGGCCACACCTCGACCCACAGACTCATGACAATAGACGGCATTTAAACACAAACAGGAGGATCAGCAGAGGTTAAGATGGAGGGTGTGGCTGGAAGGTGGTGGAGACGATGGCAGACATCACCCTGCTGGGATTAGAGGGGGGGTGGGGGGAGGGTGATGCAGGGGATTTCTTCAGGTTTGTGCAGACTAATAAAGCAGCAATCCACTGTCCTTCATATGAACTTCATTCATAAATAAAACCAGTCAGTGGGATTTTATATCCTTCGTTATCCTTCCATACCAAACATGATCAGAGTGGTGCCGGGGGGGAGGGGGGGTTTGGATCTGTGCTGAGTCATCGTGGGAGAGAAACAAAATAATAAGGATCATTTCTGTGCCGGTCGGATGATACAGATGGACTAAGCTGGTTCTGCTGGGAGTCTCCCATCACGGCCACGTTGTCTGTGTTCTGGACTGAGTCACAGAAAGGTCAGGCTTTCTGTGAACTGGAACAATGCGAATAAACCGGGCTGGATCCGACTGGACTTCTGTTCTTTGTCTTCAAAGTTTCTGGACATTAGTTTTGTTGTTACATAAAACTGTTGATTTAAAGCACTTTGAATTGTCCTGTGCATGAAAGGTGCTATATAAATAAACGTGCCTAAATACGTATAAAATCCTGTTTCCTGATTCATCTGAAATAAAGGAGTTTTGTTGCCTCCTGGAGTTGCAGACTGGAGTCTCCTCCGCTGCAAAGAAAAAACTAATCAATAATGCAGAACGAGTCAACATGAAACACTGTTTACTCTGACACACCTGTGCATGCCATGTGGAGTATGTCAAAGCCTTTGGCCCGCGGGTCACTTAAGAGATTAATGGCACAGTTTCTGCATGATGATGTTTAGATGCATCTTTTCTGATTTCATGACCCAGCTGGGTCCAAATGGGTCCATATTAGTAGTTTTTTAATGTGTGTTCCATCAGAACCATTTTATAAGCATAAAACAAACCTGGTTTCAGCACAGGGTGAGGGTTCACAACTCACAGGGTTTACATGAAGCAGCTCTTTAAGTTTCTTAAAAAGGGGCTGAGACCCACTTTCTGAAGCCTTTTAAAGTTTTTCTTTAGATATTTCCTTTTTGCTTTTCATTAGTTTTACTCCAGTCCTGATTCCTGGACCCGTTTCAGAAGGACCCCATAGAAAACCTCCTAATTCAAAGGCTTTGACACTTAACAAACAGCTTAACAAAGAAAAGCAATCCTCAGGAAGTTCAGATGGAGCATAAAGGCCTCCTAGGAGCCGACCTAAGGGATGTGGGATCCGCTCGACACAGAAAGGAACAAAAAGGGTGAAACATCCAGAGAAGATCTTTGGAAAAACTTTCAATAATCCTGGAGAACGATTCCCAAAGACTGAAAGACATGATGTAAAGCAGACTGACAAGAACAAAACTCCTCCTAACCCTTTAAAATCCTGAAGACATGCAAACAGAAGTTTATCATAAATGACTTTGGTTTCACAACTAAGCCAGTAAAACCTGAAAAAAGTCACGATCCATGTCTCATATGGGGAATGTTGTTTTAGTTCTTCCTGGGTGTTACATGTCATGCTTTGCACCTGCCTGCCAGGTACTGCGTACGATTAGTAGCCTGAAAAATGGGATAAATTCAGTGGATGACTGTTCTTCTTTTAAGCCTGTGTTTACTGTCCACACACTCTGAGTCTTGTTGGTGTGTTTGCTTGTAACTGGAGTCTGGCGTCAGCACCCAGGAAGCAAAACCCCCAGCACACACTGTTTATAGATGAAATGGTGAAATAAGAGAAGTCCCAACCTCCTTCACAGCATGACTGACAGACTTATCACAACTTGAATCACAAGGTCCCAGAGGCATGACACACACAGAAACACACCTACACACACACATACACACACAGAAACACACCTACACACACACAGAAACACACCTACACACACACGCCGGGTAAACAGGAAGTTGCATTGTGAGAGCATCGGCTAAATTCCACGGAAGTGTCTCAACACGCTTTGAGGAGCTTTTCCATTTCGTCCCATGTTGGACTCCTCTTCAGACTCACGGATCTGTTCCCAGGAACCCGCTCAGACCCTCCATGTTCATAAGGATCCATCAATCTTCACAGAAATGTGGATCACCCGTGTATACAGTAATTATTTATCAGGCTGAGGAAATCAGCTGTATGCATTTATGGAGGCTGTCTATGAGAGTAGCCTGTAGGGGGCAGTGTAGAGACCCATTTGACCTGGAAGTGACCTCAGTACTTACCATGTATTGTTGCTGCTGCAGTGCTAAATGCGCTCATCGCCCCAAAACCAGAACCTTTTTCAGACAGTGTGGCTGATTCCAACATGACAAAGGAGGGATCCCTGAAACCATTGGTTTTTGGATAATTCAGTTTGGTCCTAGGAGGCCCGTCATCCAGCAGGTCTTCCCTATGTTCCTGCTTTAACACATCAATCAAACTGAATGAATCTTAACATTTGATCAGACTCTGAATAAAGACAAGTTAAATGTGTTGGAGCAAGGACACTAAATAAACCTGCTGGATTGTGACTTCAGGACTAAACTGAGTTTCTCTGCATTTTAGCATGAAGCAAGATGGGATTTTGTTTTAGACTTGTTTATATTTATCTGAAGCTGATAAGTCTGACAGATGCGATGTGGAAACTGTGGTAATGGTGCATTACTGATAAACCAAAAATATTTAGTTTGAATCTCTGTTCAGGAGGAAGGTTTACACATCATCCTCATTTAAAGTTGCATTGCTGACCTCTGGCAAAAACATTGATCAAACTAAAGTACTGAGAAAGGGCTTTTAAAGAATGATGTGTTAATGAGCTAATCCAGCATCATCTTCCTCCTGTCTGTTCTATCCGGACTCATGTGGATTCATGTCTTATTGCTCGCTGAGTCCCTTTCTCTCTTTCTTTTCCTTTCTTTCTTCAATGTTCTCTATTAAAGTGAGGGTCAGGACCCGGCAGGGCAGAAAGGGACATAAAGAACGTCACATTGAGTCAGAGAAACAGCTTTTTACATAGGGAAGTTACATTGTGCTGCTCTAATGTCTACAATTAGCTCATGCATGTAAATATATCTTGATAAAATATTATCCTTTTCTATTAAAAACTCTGCAGAATAAGCCACTCCCAGTTTTACAGTAAACGCTGATAACATCAGCTCAGACTGAGGACACAGTTTTTAGTGGAACTGCTGTGAGAAAGTGTCCACGTATTTCAAAACATGTCTCTTACTCAGCAGTCAATCTTCTATGTAAACCTGGCTGTGGGAGGAGGAAGAGGAGGATCCATCACTCCCCCGTCAGACCTTGACTCTCAGGCGGATCATCATATAATCTCTGATCTGCTTTGACTCGCTGTATATTACTGTGTTCAGGCATCAGGATCACGTGGTCACACTTATGTGAAACCAGCGATTAGAAAAGTCTGAAGAACTTAGGGGAACTAAAAGCTTGTGAGCGACTGATGATGGGCTTTTAACAGGAAGTGCTTTGTTACTGCATGATGAAAGTGCTTTTATGCTGCCGTCAGCTGGAGACGTAAAGTTAAGTCCTGCAATCTTCTGGATCCAGTAACCTCACTATGTTTATAAATCATTGATCAGGAAGTCCGTACTGACCCATCACTGCACAGAGATCTGCCATAACATCCATCTCTCTGTAAAAAAGTCCAGTTTATAACACAACTCACATTTTCCTTATTGATTCTTTGTCTTAAGAAACACAAGGTTTAAGTAATGTGAATGAAATCTGGATAAATCCTGATGGGGCGTCTTGAGAGCTGATAATTGATGCTGATGAAACGTGCACGCTCATGTCAGGGTATTGATACGCCAACACCCCAAATATTAATGATCAAAACACATGAAGTGCCTTTAAATGTTTAATTAGTTATATATTTAACACCTATAAGAACATGTCAGATTAAAGCATTATGTGATTAAAGTATTTTATTAAGTAAAAAACATGCATTCAAATTAAATTTGGGATCTATGAGCAAAAACATTTCATTATATTTCCGTCAAGGTTTAAAATTTTTAAAGGTTTGGTCAAAATGTCCTGTCGAAACTAAACAAGTAGACAAAGACAGGTGAACAGAGCATAGAGCTGCATGTGTTGCTAATGGGAAACTGTATACAATATAAATAAGGAGGGTAAAGGGGATTTTGGGGGGTAAAAAAGCAAATAGAGCAGCTTTACTTGCTCTTGAACTGTACATCATGTAGCTGCAGCAGACAGAACAGCATTAATGTGGTAAATAACATAAATCCTCATTCAGCTGAGATGATGCACCACTAGGAGGTAAAAACAGAAATCCCTGTGCTGCAGTAACTTCTGCAGGACTCTGCCTTATTCAAGCTAGCATAAAGTTGGAACAAATTAAGTTTATTATATTATAATATTAAATTAAAAAATTTAATATTAGAAAATGAGGACATGGCTTTGTCTACTTCGCTTTATGCCACATCGGGTTTGGACAAGTTGTTATCTGTCAGTATTTCAACCACCAGAACAAGAACAAGCAGTTTAACAGCACTTTACTAGAAATGGTTCTGTGGTATTTCCATCAGATGTACAACTCATCACAATACCTTCAGGTATTAAGAAGCCTTATAGTCACATCTGTCTGGGCTTTGTGTCTCTTCAGCAGGATGAACAATCTCCTCACATACATAGACAAAATGTTTGTTGCAGCCAACCTCCACTCAACAGAACAAGCCGGTATCTTCTAGTTAATAATTATTATTATGTAAAAAGAAAACCTAATGCATGACTGAAATGCCCTCCTGTTACAAATTAAATACTTTTCATTTGTTAAAAATTAAATTGAATTGTGAATATGTGCAATGCTTAAACAAAGATCAGGCCATACAGAGCAAAGATGATCCGGGTCTTCATCCAAACTGAACCTCTGGAGGCAACATGAGTTTGTTCTCACAGTCTGCTGGCCTGACAGTAAAACATTCATCCCCCCGCTTATGAAGAAGTTAATCTTTTTCAGAATTAACTTTTGGGTAGAAGCTGTTTTATCCTTCAGGTTGTGTTTGCATCCATCAGACACTCTAGCCACCAATCTTTGACCTGACAGTTAATGATTGACCTGATGTTTCCACAGCTGCCAGCACAAACAGACAGAATCTAACCCAGCTAAACCCAGTAAAAGCCCTGAAATGTGGCCATTTGGGCTTGTTTTGCTGTGGAGGGACTTATCAGCTAGCTGATTTTTTTCTGTGAGTGCAAGAGAAAGTGATGAAATGTGTCCATGAATTCTCCTAAATTTACAGAATCTAAATCATAACAAAAACCTAACAAATTACATGTTAGCATGTTAGCATGTTAGCATGCGTCACAACCCGGTTGTTTTAAAAGTGTGTTTGGGTAGAAAAGCATTGATAATGTCCTACGGTTATATTATTAGTCTCAGATCTGATTTAATGAACTGTTTGGTTTCATCAGCAGTTGGAGAGATTTATTGCATAATGCATGTTTCTGAGTGAATTATCACAGTTTCTGTTTCTTTGTTTTGTTTGACCAAAGTCTAAACTTATCAGGACATAAAAAAGTTACCAGTTGCTTAAAGTACTTCATTACGTTTAGCAGGATTTGTGTAGTTTAACAGCACTTTGCTAGAAATGGTTCTGTGGTATTTCCATCAGGTACAACTCATCACAATACCTTCAGGTATTAAGAAGCCTTATAGTCACATCTGTCTGGGCTTTGTGTCTCTTCAGCAGAAGGATGAACAATCTCCTCACATACATAGACAAAATGTTTGTTGCAGCCAACCTCCACTCAGTTAATTTGTCATTATTACAGGACTTAATAAAAAGGAAAGACAAATCAATGATGTGAAAATTAAATTACATTATATTTCAGCAACTTCAATGTGATAAAATTAACCCAAATTCTCAGATGTTCGTGCACGCTAACAGACCCTTTTTATAATTCACACACAGGAGCCACAAAGCCGCAGACTGGAAAATGTCTGTTTTGTGATGTCAGCAAGTGTGTTTCCCTGAAATGAATGCATGAATGCATTAGACGCTAACCTCATGTATATATATATATATATATATATATATATATACTGTATATATATATACTGTATATATATTTGCAAAGCTTTTATTCTTTCTTAATGTGATCTTAGGGTCACTTATCAGTTTATTGCCCAAGACTCGTGGTTAATATTTTGGCAACCGCACAATGAGGCTGCACCGATGTCGCATATCTTGAAATGCTGGAAATGTTGCAGAGTGGAAAGTCAGAGGATCCTGAAAGAGACACGACATGTCGGGTAACGTGATGTCCTGTCAGAGGTTATTAACTCACTAACTGGATGAAACATTCAGAGGTCAGTAAGGATTCATACACGAGTCACATTAAACAGTACAAATTGAACAAGGATAGATTTTCACATCATCGATTCTCACATTTCACCTCAAATGTTCCCCTTTGTTTCCTGCATTCCTGTGCTTTATTTAAATATTTACTATAAATTGTTCAGTTTTTTCTTCTTCTCAGTCTGCATTGTCTTTCACTTCCTTTTTGTTCTTCCTTTTCTGAAGCTGAAGCTCAGTCTGTTTGAGGGATTTCATGCGTAATTCTTCTTCTTTCCAAACAGGCTCTGCTGCTTTTCTCTGCTAATTATCCAAACTCAAGTTCTGATAAAGTTTGGGATGCTGCACATACCAGAGAGATAATGGAAACTCACAAGGCTTGTGTGTGTGTGTGTGTGTGTGTGTGTGGGAGAGAGAAAAAGAGAGAGAGTGAGAGAAAGAAAACTTTGATATCAGAAGTCCCACATGAGATAAGAAATCTATGTGGAATAAACCTGGTAGTGTAGCAGAGACATAGACAAGGTCACACACTTGTTTGCTCGTTCTGTAACGGTTTCTGCTGGTTTCCCTCACGGCGCTGAAGGACCGGGTCCTGCCTTTCTTTCCCAGCTGGTATCTCTGCTTTAGAGTTCTGCTGTTTGTTCATCCTTCCTTCCTTCTTCACCCACATCCAGTTCAGGCAAATGGCCACATATGCTTGTTCTGGTTCTGATGGAGGTGTCCTTCACTAACCTGTTATTCATTAACTGGTTTACATTAATATAGTAAACCTAAACTGGGCCAGAATGGATCATATAGTGGATTTATGTTAGGTGAACCATGATGACCTGTGTGGGATTGGATTGTCTGTGAAGGGACCTTGAGATGGCTTTGTTTGTTGTGAAGTGGAACGGTGTAAATAAAGCTGAATTGAATAGAATCTTTGGGTTTTTTATGAATGGATCAACATAAAAATGGATTTTACTCCTTTTTTAAGGGTTTAAAAAACGAGAGAAACGTATGTGGCATTTTGTTCTTGTTGAATCACGGCAGAAATGTTATGACGGCCAACCTGTTGAAACCTCTTGTGTCTCTGAGATGCAGACATGGAGTTCCCAGGCTCGTGTCTCCTGGGAAAAAACATGGGAATCTGAGGAAGACCTGGAGGAAAAAGAAGTCTGGGCTTCCCCCTGGCACGATCTTGTGACAACACGTCCTTTTGGCTGCTTTGTAGCACCAACGATGGCTGCAGGAATATTAGCATTGATAAAATGTCCTTGTGTCCTCTCTGCTGTATGGATTTAGCTCCGTATCATGTAAGCATGTCATTGTTGTGGAATGTGATAGAAAAGTTAAGCTGCACACGCTTTTTGTTTAGGGGTGTAAGAAGAAGCCTGTAAATTCTGCATCAGGTTTCAGTCCGTCCCTGCCTGAAAGGTGTCTCCAGTGAAGAAAAGCAACACCAGCATTTATGCTCGCTTTGTTTTGGAGACGATGACGTCACCTGTTCAGGAAGTGTCTGACTGTAAACACAGAAACAAAATAATGCTGTTTTCAGGTATGTTACCTTTGGGGCGTCGTTTTAAAAAGTCTCCTAATAACAATGTTTCCATATGGAAACGGCTAAAAACATAGGTGGACACAGCAAAGCCCGATTCAGTGATAGTAGCTGCCATTTACTAGCTGAGTTATTAGACTTCGGTTTGCATGATGAAGTGAATCAGTTCAGGTTGCCAGGATTACGGCACACATGTACACAAAATGTACACGTATGTGCGTTTAAAATAACTTCTAAATACTCTGATCATTATGTGAAATACAGCGAATCTGCATAGGCTTCACTTTTTCCCAAAGGAGGTCGCCACTTGGTTATGATGCAGTTATTTTCACATGGCTCCAGAACTAATATGTAAATGAACACGCTGGTATAATTTGTATTAAGATAAATTAGTGAGCCGGAAATTGTAGCTCTCGATTTACCAGTCACTCTATGTCCCCATCCTCACCTATGAACACGAGCTGTGGGTCGTGACCGAAAGAATGAGATCGTGAATAAAGGCGGCTGAAATGATCTTCTTCCGCAGGGTGGCCGGCGTCTCCCTTAGAGAGAGGGTGAGAAGCTCGGCCATCCGGGAGAGACTCACAGTAGAGCCGCTGCTCCTCCACATGGAGAGGAGCCAGATGAGGAGGCTCGGGCATCTGGTTAGGATGCCTCCTGGAC
>JBAMIG010016479.1:0-12666 GCA_037177335.1 Kiunga ballochi | reverse complement strand
TTTGATCAAAGAACACATTATTAACCATATCTCTGCCTCATTGTCTTCTCTCCAGGTAGTGGGGTCTTTTGGGTAGTAGACCCCTAACAATGACATAATAATTTTTATTGTTGATCCCTGGTTGCACAGCGGGATAAGTTTCCAGCATGGCACTATGACGTAATTATCATTGATGACATCATATTTATGATGGTTGATCCTTAACGCTATGTGGCAGCAAAACGTTGGGATTACGCAATCCGTACGTCACTTCCGGGAGGTGTTTGGAATTCCCCAAGGAGACTTCACAATCCAGGAGCAGCTGTTCCACCTTCAGCAGGAAAGTACCCCCATTCGTGAACATGCATTAAAATTTCGTACTTTGGCGGCCTCCAGTGGGTGGAATGAGGCAGCGCTTCTTACGCACTTCCAGATGAGTCTGGAAACTTCTCTTCGCCTCCAGCTTTCTGCACAAGATGACAGTACTGGGTTGGAGGCATTCATCCAAACAGCCATACATGTAGCCCACAGAAGAGAGAGCTGTCTACGTGATATGTCACCTGGAGTTACTCCACCAGTATTCAATGAACCTGAACCAATGCAAGTAGATGCTGTGCGTCTCACCCCTATGGAGCGCCGTAGACGCCTGGTGAATGGACTTTGTCTGTACTGTGGCCAGGCTGGTCATCGTATTGAAACATGCCCAGTACAACGTACACCATCTCGGGTGAGTCCGGCATCCATGCTAGCAGTATCTACTTAACCACTTACCACGTTGGTTTTTTATCCTCACCAGTTGGTCCTATTACAGTCCCAGCGCTCCTCGACTTCGGCTCGGCGGGGAACTTCACCTCCCGGAACCTAATGGCTCACCTCCAGATAAGCTGTTGCCGCTGTATTACTCCCTTCAATATCCAGTCCATCACCGGTAAACCACTTACCCCATGCAGCGTGCATCTACAGACTCAACCACTTTCACTCAGGATAGGATGTTTGCACCAAGAAAATATTTCCTTCCTTGTTCTTGAGTCCTCAACCTCAGACCTCATCCTGGGACGGCCATGGCTCGAGAATCACTCCCCTGTTATCTCTTGGAAAACTGGTGAGATATTGCAATGGGGCCCTGATTGTCACCCTTCCTGCTTTCTCCAACGACCACAACGCAAACAGGTAGACCCGGTAAGCTTGGCAGCCACCTCAATTGAAAGTCCAGATGTCAAGCCTACCTGTAATATTCCATCTGACTACCTGCAGTTTCAGGATGTGTTTTGCCCTCTTAAAGCAGCCCAATTGCCACCACATCGTACTTCGGACTGTGCGATTGAGCTCATACCTGGGGGAAAACTTCCTGCGGGTAAGGTGTATCCACTTTCTATCCCAGAAACTCAAGCCATGGAGAGTCATGTTACTGAAGCTATGGCTCAGGGCTATATTCATCCCTCTACCTCTCCTGCAGCATCTAGCTTCTTTTTTGTGGACAAAAAAGATGGTGGACTAAGACCATGCATAGATTACCAAGCCTTAAATCAAATTACTGTTAAAAATAAGTATCCGTTGGTCCCATCGGCCCTAGAAAAACTCAGAGGAGCCAGGATTTATACCAAATTAGATATGAGGAGTGCTTACAACCTTGTCCGAATTCGTGAAGGTGACAAGTGGAAAACTGCCTTCATCACTCATTCGGGACATTATGAATACCTAGTCATGCCATATGGTTTGGCCAATGCCCCCTCCATATTTCAAGCTTTCATGAACGATATCTTCCACGATATGATAAATGGGTTTGTGATTGTGTATATAGATGACATCCTCATCTACTCAGATCTCCAGTCCCACGTCAGACACAAGAGTTAAGTGCTGAAACGTCTGCAGAATTATCAGTTGTTTCTAAAGGCTGAGAAATGTTCCTTTCATCAGACAGACATAGTATTCCTGGGATACCGTGTAGGACATGACAGAATCGGAATGAATAATCAGAAAATCCAAAACATACTGGACTGGCAAAAAACCCACCACTATTAAAGCCCTCCAGCGGTTCCTAGTGTTTTCCAACTTCTATAGACGATTTATTCAGAACTACAGCACAGTTACCACACCCCTCACTGACATGCTTAAGAATAAGCCAAAAAACCTGATATGGACCACTGAAGCTGATAACACCTTCCGGTGTCTCAAGGAAGCCTTCAACTCGGCACCAGTGTTGCAGCACCCTGATCCTGAACTTCCTTTCTGCTTGGAGGTCGACGCTTCCACTACTGGCGTCGGTGCGATTCTGTCTCAAAAATCCGGGTCACCACCTCGCAGTCGCCCTTGTGCCTTCTTTTCCAGGAAACTCAGTCCAGCAGAACGCAACTACGACATAGGGAATCGTGAGCTCCTGGCCATCAAGCTGGCCTTGGAAGAGTGGCGACACTGGTTGGAAGGGGCCAAACATCCTTTTACTGTTCTTACCGATCACAAGAATTTATCCTATCTCCGGGATGCTCGTCGTCTGAAGTAATTGTTGGAACTATTCAGTTGGCCCTACAAGAACGCATCCAGCAGGCCCTAGTCGAAGAACCCGCACCTCCAGAAATTCCAGCAGGTCGAGTATTTGTTCATCCTGAGTTTAGACTTCCTCTTATAGAAGCCGTTCATTCCTCCCCAGGTACGGGTCATCCCGGGTATCACGCTACAATGGCCCTGATTCAACGTCAGTACTGGTGGCCTGGGATGGCGGCTCAGACTCGCAGATATGTGAATGGTTGTTCTGTTTGTGCTCAAACCAAAAATCCTCGTCACCTACCTGAGGGAAAACTACACCCTCTACCCATTCCTCAACGACCCTGGTCCCACCTTGGAGTGGACTTTGTGACGACCTTCCCAACTCTCAAGGTAACACCTGTATTTTGGTGGTGGTTGATAGGCTTTCAAAATCATGCAAGTTAATACCTTTCCCCAGTACCCCTACAGCAGCAGACACAGCCAAAGGTGTTTTCGAGCATATTTTCAGAAACTTTGGTCTCCCAGAGGACATTGTTTCTGACCGAGGTCCTCAGTTCATTTCCCGGTTTTGGCGTTTCTTCCTACGTCTCCTGAGGGTCATAGTTAGTCTATCCTCCGGTTACCATCCTCAGACCAATGGGCAGACTGAACGGAAGGTGCAGGAAGTGACCCGGTTCCTTAGGACGTTCTGCAACGACAACCTCACCTCATGGAGTGAGTTTCTCCCGTGGGCTGAGTATGCTCAAAATTCCCTCCGACAGGCATCCACTGGACTCACTCCCTTTGAGTGCAGTGCGTATTGGGTCAGCAACCCCCACTCTTTCCCTGGGATGGTGAGTGCTCAGACATGCCAGCGGTGGATGACTGGTTTCGGCAGAGCAATAGAGTGTGGGCCCAGGCGCATCAACATCTCCAGCGAGCGGTGAGGCGCTACACCACACAAGCTGATAGACGACGGTTGCCGGAACGGAGGTACACCCTGGGGGATATGGTTTGGCTGTCCACTCGAGATTTTCGTTTCCCCCATGCATGCAGGAAGTTGAGTCCATGTTTCGTTGGACCTTTCAAGATAAGTGCATGTGTTAATCCTGTCACCTATAGTCTGGACTTGCCCTCTTCGTACAAGATACATCCCATGTTCCATGTTTCTCTGCATCAACCTTACAATCCTCCTGTTCCGTCCTCAGTGTCGGGTGCAGTAACTGCCCCTCCTCCTCCTCCTCCTCCTCCTCTGGACACACCGGATGGTTCTGTTTATGTTATCCATGAGATCCTTGATTCAAGGCGACGCTGGGGGCATCTGGAATACCTCATTGACTGGGAGGGTTATGGACCATTCCTCTCTCCTTAGGGATTTTCATCTCTGCCGTCCTGATCACCCTCGTCCTCGTCGCCCTGGTGGGGCTCCTGGAGGGGGGCGTACTGTTATGTTAGCACCAGACTCTGGCAACAACACCGCCACAGCTGTCTGTCATCACCGCTCTCAATCACCGGAATACTGATTGAATTCACCTGGTGGTAATCTGGCCTGCTGAGCTTTAAGTTCCAAGCTTTTCTGTCAGTCTTCGTCGGACCTTGTTCATGAATGAACTATCCCTTCAGCCCTTCCCGGTCCCGACTCAGCTTGGTCAGTTCCACAATTGGACTCTGTACTTTGCATCGTTATATATATATACCTGTCAGTCTGTCAGCATTAAACAAATTAACTCTGCTTCTGTCTGAGAGGTCCTTCATAACAGATCCGTGGCTGCAGAGCAGGAAAAGATTCCGGCATGGCACTATGACATCATAATCACTGATGACATCATATTTTGCATGGTTGATCCATGGCTGCACAGCAGGAAAAGATTCCGGCATGGCACTATGACATTATAATCATTGATGACATATTTCCTCATGTTTTTGGTGGATGATCCATGAGGGGAAAAAAGATTATCATGACCTCATCATCAATGATTGTTAATGATGATAATCAGTTATGATGACAGTTATGTTGACATTACATGACGGGTGGCCACCGGCCCACAGACGGTGTCGAGATGCTTCCCCCCCCTTTAAATAGTTAAAATCTATCATAAACATGGGATTTCATTATCATTTTGATGATGTCACATGACATTACAGAATGATAATACAAAAGTTTATATATAGGACCCATTCCTTTTTATTACATCGATACCCTGATAATGGCTAGAAGAACACGCAGAAGCAGTCAGCCGGCCCGTCGTGGAGGCAGACGTCGTGGAGCTCATAGGCGCCGCGTCGTCCGCAGACGAAGGGTCGCTCATCGCCGCAGACGCTAATCAAGCTATTCATGTGAAGCAAAAGAAAAAAGGGCATTGATCAAAACAATTTTCCCAAAATCCATCAAATATATCTGATGTCATCACAAACGACAATCATCATCGTATGATGTCATCAATGATGATGATGTCATGTCCCGATCAAATTTTAAAATCCATCCATCCATTTTCTGCCGCTAATCCGAGGTCGAGTCGCTGGGACAGGAGCCAAAGGATGGAAGGGTTCCCTCTCCCCAGCTACATTTACCAGCTCATCTGGGGTAACCCTGAGGCGTTCCCATAGAGCGACCGATAAATTGAGAGCTTTGCCACAACAGATTGGTGCAGTGTCCGCATTACTGCAGAATCTGCACTGATCCGCCTGTTGATCTCACGCTCCACTCCCCCCCACTCGTGAACAAGACCCCGAGATACTTAAACTCCTCCACTTGGGGAAAGATCCTATCCCACACTCTTGGAGGGCACTCCACCCTTTTCCAGTTAAGAGCCATGGTCTCAGATTTAGAGGTGCTGATTTTCATCCCGACCGCTTCACATTCGGCTGCGAATCACTCGAGTGAGAGCTGGAGATCAGGACCAGATGAAGCCAACAGAACCACATCGTCTGCAAACAGCAGTGACATGATCCATGATCCAACACCTCGGCTGCACCTAGAAATTATGTCCATATGAAAATTATGAAAAGAATATATTATGAAAATATTTTTCATAATATTATGAAATAATATTATGTTTATTATTATAAATAATATTAATATTAATATTATTAATATTAAATAATATTATGAAAAGAATCAGCGATAAAGGGCAGCCTTGGCGGACTCCAACCCTCACAGGAAATGAATCCAACTTATTGCCGGCAATGCGGACCAGGTTCTGACATCGGTTGTATAAGTACCGAACAGCTCAAACAAGGGGATCCGGTACCCCATACTCCCGGAGCACACCCCACAGGAGTCCCCGAGGGACACGATCGAATGCCTTCTCCAAGTCCACAAATGACATGTAGACTGGTTGGGCAAACTCCTGTGCTCCCTCCAGGACCCTGAAGAGGGTATAAAGCACTGTTCCACGACCAGGACAAAAACCACACTGCTCCTCCTCAATCTGAGGTTCCACTGTTCAACGGACCTTCCTCTCCAGGACCCTTGAATAGACTTTCCCAGCGGGGCTTAGGAGTGTGATGCCCCTGTAGTTGGAACACACCCTCCGATCCCCCTTTTTGAAGAGGGCGACCACCATCCCAGGGATACTGTCCCCTGTCCACGTGATGCTGCAGAGGCGTGTTAGCCAGGACAGCCCTACAGCATCCAGAGGTTTAAGAAACTCTAAAATCCTGTGGAAAAATTAAACTTCCCTGCTGGTGGTTTATCCTTCTTTTTTCCATATTCCTTGATTAAAAAATGATGGAGAAATGAATAAATAAATATACATAACAGTTTAATTAACTGTTATTTGGGAATTCATCGTTGATAATTGATGATGATGCATGTAGTGATAAAAAAAAAAGTTTAAGAATATTGTTTGTTGCGACTTTTATATCGGATGACGGTACACTTCCCTTTCCTGGAAATGATTGGAAATGTTAGTTTGACAGCTATAACCACTAAAAACATCTTTTACTTTGAAAGTACATTAGCTTTGTGTTTCACACTGAGAGGTGAGGCGGTTCTACTGAATCCTCTCCCGACCACGTCTACACAGTTACAATTACATGCTCCTTTTGGAGATGTTTGCATAATCAGAGAAGTTCAAAGACAACATGCAGATTTTGTGATTATTGCATTTCATGTAGATGATTCGGGGGGAGAATGGTGTGTAAAATCAGGATGGATGTCATGTGGTCCAGGTACTGATAAGCTGATGATAATTTATTTGCTCTGATGGAGGGAGGCACCCTGCCATCTTTTTATGTGAAATCTAATAGCAGAAATAAAGCCACAGTTCCCAGTTACATTATAATTTATTTCATAGTATTTGTGAAACCAGAACACAAAGAAACAGAAACTCAGAACATACGTTACCAGCTGCTGCGGACCCAGCTGCATGTTACCATGGCAACGAATCACCATGACGCTAAATCATCCATTCAGCTGCTTCCTATGGGAAAACTAACCATTTTAACGCTTTATTAATATATATGTAATATTTATTTCTTGTGTAAGTGAGCGTGGTAGAAGCGGCATTATATCCTTTCATGTGAAGTAATTAATAGACTTCATAGAAGCAACTTCACCTCCACGTTGTTCGTTAATGTCTGATTAATGTGTAAAAACAAGGCTCCTTCTTTTTGCCCTGCCTGTTAAGCTGCTACACCCGAATGCTGAGCATGAAATCACCATTTAGACCAGGAACACCACACACTACAATCTGTCCCATTTTACGTGCTCTCATACTGGACTACCTATACCCCCATAATAGCGGGAAAACTGAGTGACATCAGCTGCACATCCTGCAAGTAAGAAATGACAATACAGCTATCTAGTTAGCTCTATTAGCTTAGACTCACCTTGGCGCACACGTATGTATGCTTGTTTATTTTGGGTCAACCTCCCAGGTTAATAAGCTATACAGTCTGTCTGCTTCCAGCTGGTGAATGTGAACCAGGAGCATGGAGTTTTTCAACTGCTAAATGCTATACAGGCAGACTAAGACTGTACGAGACCAAACTCTCATCATCGTCTTCAACACTAGAAGGGTCTAGAAGAAACTCCAGATTGGGTTTTTGCTGGTGAGTTCTGTAGTAACCCAGGAAGCTGACCAGTGATGTCACTTCTTGACAGTTTTTGATTTTACTTTTTTTAGGGCTTGGACGGCTTCTGCTTCTTTTGGGTTCATCCGATATCCCTCCTCAGAGATGACTCAACCAACGTAACAGTTCTCTTTTGAAAAATATGCATTTCTTTGGTCTGAGTTTTATCCCACAGTTCTTTTGCTTTTGCAATACTTTTCTCACATTATCCACATGGCTGTCAAAATCTTTACTGAAAACCAAAACATCATCAAGGTAGGGTACACATACCTCATCCCTCAGGTCTACAAGACAGGTTTCCATATACCACTGGAATACAGCTGGGGCATTTGTCAAGCCAAAAGGGATTCTTAGCCACTCATATAGACCCCAAGGTGTAATTAAAGCGGTGCATGCTCAACTTTCCTCACTGACAAAGCCCTGGTGGTAGGCTTTCCCTTGATCAAGCACAGTGAACCAAGTTTCCTCCCAGATTCTCCAAGATTTCTTGAATTCTTGGGATGGGGTGTTGATCAGGGTAAGTCCTTTCATTTAGCTGGCGATAGTCAATGCAGAGTATAGTGGAGTCCTTTTTCCTTACAATCACTATTAGTGGTGAGTAGGATGATGTTGATTTTTTAATCCACCCTCTGCTGAGTAGGTCTTGTATGTGCTTTTTCACCTCTTGATACAGATGACGAGGGATGGCGTTGTATGTTTTAGTAACTGGGATGTCATCCTTGAGATGCATGTCATCTGAAGATCAGGAATGCATCCAGTATCCCAGTCATCCTCAGCAAAAACTTCACTCTCTTCCCTCAGCATCTGTCTCACCTTGTGTTGCTGTTCTGTTGTTAAATGAGAGAGATCAACAGGCGGATCCCAGAGTTTTTGCTTGGACGTTGTTACATCACACTTCACCTCTGATATGCCCTGATAGGATGTCACATGGTCAATTTTCTTCTCAGCTTCATTGTCATGTTGTGGTTTTCCAGGCTTGGTTTCTGCCTCCACACTCTTGAAAGACTCTACAAAATGTAGCCAGCCAAGTATGGTTCGGTTTTGTAGTCTTACATCGTTGTCTGAATTGTTTTCAACCACTGCTGACATAGGTGCTTTGTTTTGAAATGGTACTTGTATCAACTGCTGTTTTGTTAGTAATCCAACTGGCCACAGTGTTTCTTCATTTGGTTCCAAAATTGCATACTGCTCATAGGGTGAATGTCAATTGGCATTCAACCAATTTCTTTATTATTATTATTGGATGAATGCCTTCAGGCATTCAACCTATTGTTTTCCTGTTTTTTTTTATTTATTTTTATTATTATTATTGTTATTATCTGCGATGGACTGGCGTCCCGTCCAGGGTGTACCCCACCTCTCGCCCGTTGACTGCTGGGATAGGCTCCAGACCCCCACGACCCCGTTAGGGACAAAGCGGTAGATAATGGATGGATGGATATTATTATTATTATTATTATTATTATTATTATTATTATTCCGCCGATTTTTGTTGTTCATGTCATCAGCTATCTTCAGCCTAGTTTCACAATTTTGGTATCAAAACGTCAGATTTAAATTTTTCGCCCTCACTCTGATTGCACTCTGGCTCTCAAACTCCTTGCACTTCCGGCATGGCACTGTGACATCATATACAATGATGACATCATAGTTGGTGACAAGGCACCCTGCTGTTCTGCAAGAACAGCAATTCTTCTAGTTGGGTGAATGCCTTCAGGAATTCAACGCATTGTTTTCCTGTTTTTCTTTATTTATTGGGTGAATGCCTTCAGGCATTCAACCTATTGTTTTCCTGTTTTTATTTCTTTATTTGGGGCTGCACGGTGGCGCAGTGGTTAGCACAGTGGCCTCGCAGCAAGGAGGTTGCTGGTTCAAGCCTTGGTGTGGGCAGGACTCCACCCAGGAAACTTTCTGTGTGAAGTTTGCATGTTCTCCCCGTGTTCGCGTGGGTCCTCTCCGGGAACTCCGGCTTCCTCTTCCTCCTACAGTCCAAACAGGTGACATGCACCCCAAAGACATGCACCTTGGGGATAGGCTGATTGGTGATTCTAAATTGCCCATAGGACTGGGTGTGAGTGTGTATGGTTGTTCGTCTCTGTGTGTTGGCCCTGTGATGGACTGGCGTCCCGTCCAGGGTGTACCCCGCTTCTCGCCCGTTGGCTGCAGGGAAAGGCTCCAGCCCCCCCACGACCCCGTTAGGGACAAAGTGGTAGATAATGGATGCATGGATCTCTCTATTTGGTGAATGCCTTCAGGCATTTGTAACTTTTTACTGGCTTCAAATAAAAGTTCAACAAGCACATTTCAGCCATCATAAAGTTTTTATGCTTATTTAGTTCAACTTACACCAGATTTCACTCTATGCAGACCCCATTTTAAGCTTCTGTTGTGTTTTACTCATTTCAGTTCTTACATTTCACTTAAATAGTTTTACTATTGACTTAAGGTTTCTACTGCTTTCAACAATTTGCTCAACAAGCAGGTTTCAACTCTTTTCCCCTGCATTATGCTCAGTTGTGCTAAACTTTCAACCTTTTTCACTGAATTTAAACATTAGTTTATGCTTTTACATTTTCACAAATTCTGCTTTATGATCATTTAAACTTTCTTTAGCATTACAGTTTAACCATTTCAGCATAAAAGGCATTCACCCTCCTGTTCTGCAAGAACAGCAATTCTTCTAGTTGGGTGAATGCCTTCAGGCATTCAACCTATTGTTTTCCTATTTTTATTGATTTATTGGGTGAATTCTCATTCAGTTTTTGCTTTACAGACACAAATTTTACACCAAAACGTAGCAATTCTTGTTGGCTTCATCTCAGCCAAGTGTGAAAAAGCGGGGAGCTACAGATTTTGAGCTACAGCCCTCCAAGCGACACAAAGTTGCATTTCGGTCCCATTGACTCCCATTATAACGGGGAGCATCAGACTGGCTCGACTTCATCGTTTTGAAATCGCCACCATTTAAATTCTGTAGACGGTAGAAAATAATTTCTTATATTCCTGTGTTTAAACCCCTTTAGAAGCTTTCATCTTATCTGATTATCTGCTTTCTCCTCACGTCTCAGCTGCAGCATTGTCAGGTCAATGCTGCAGCTTATCTCTGACCTGTCTTATAATAATGTTTATATGCCTGGCTTCCTCTACATTAGTGATTCTCAACCTTGGCCCTCAAGTACTCCTGCCTGGATGTCTTAGAGGCAACCCTACTTTAACACACCTGATTGAAATAAATGCTCATTAACAGGCCTCCTCAAGGAGTTTTAAAATCACTACCTTTTCAGCTGAACGTCTTTCTCTCTCTCACCCTTGCTTAACTCTGACTGAAAGTCTCATGTTCTCATTAGAACACCAGGAAATGGATTGAGTTCATGCAAATAGAACTGTGCCATCTCTCATCCATGAATGGTTGACCCCTTCATGCTAGAACTGTGCCATCCCTTGTCTGTGATTGGCTGACCCATTTATGCAAATAAGACTGTGCCATCCCTCTTCTGTGATTGGCCGAGTCACTTGTACCTCTACTATAAAGCCAGACAGATGAGAAACATTCAGGGTAGTTGATGGTGCGCTGACCAGCTTGTTGCTGTGTACATTGTTGTCTAGCCAGTCTATGTATCATAGAACTTCATGGCAGTTAGAGTCTGTGTCCGTTGTTGTGGTAAGATTAATGAGTGGCAGGCCAGAGCAGTTGGGAGGCGTCAGAATAGGATGACATCATCCTACACAATAATACACAATGGATTAATAGATCAGGACACATTTAATGACCCAACACACAGTTTTTACGGGTTTACCATGAATAAGAGAGACTGATGCCATTATGTGTCAACAGACAGACATGACTTTCATCATACTGCATGTGTGTCTATATGTCAGATGGTCTGTTCACAGGTCCTACATTAGACTCATTTGGACCTTTGCTGTCAGCACAGCCAGTGGTGAATCAAGCTTCTTAGGACACACTGGGCTTTGCCAAGATCACATATGTAGAAGTGTAAATGCCTGTCTCTCTCTGTCTGTCTGTCTCTCTCTCTCTTTCTCTCTCTCGATGGACCATGAGCTGACCCATCGTAATGGCAACAAGCAATCAGCTGATCTCTCACCTACTTTCTGCTCTCTGTCAGCTGATTTTAACATGCAGATTAAACCATCTTCAAGAGTTAAGCTGTTGAGTTCAGCTACAGTTTTGATTTTGAATTGGTTTTTATTTATGACCTAAAGATTATTACTGATTCAACTAAAGATTGAGCAAAGATGTTTCCACCTGTTTTGCCTCTTTTATGCACACTTAAGTTCAACCTTATACCATTTACACCAGATTTCACTCTATGTAGACCTGATTTTAAGCTTCCAATGCTTCTGTTACGCTTGTGTTTTACTCATTTCAGTTCAACTTTCTAACAGATTTCACTCAAATACTTTTACCAATGACTTAAGGTTTATACTACTTTTACCAAAGTGTTCAACAAGCAGGTTTCTGCCCTTATTATCTATATTACGCTGTTGTGCTAAACTTTTGACCTTCTTCACTAGATTTTAAGCATTAGTTTATGCTTTTACATTTCCAGAAATTCACCTTTACAATCACTTAAACTTTCTTTAGCATTACAATTTAACCATTTCAGTATAAATGGCATTCACCCTGCTGTTCTGTAAGAACAGCATTCATCTAGTTATTATTATTTTTCTTCCGCCGATTTTCGGTTGTTCATATCTTCAGCTATCTTCAGCCTAGTTTCACAAATTTGGAATCAAAACGTTCAGCTTATTCAGGAGAAGCTTGCTTTAAACTTTAAACTTTATAACTTTTAATATTTTTAAATATATTTAACTTTTAAACTTTTTTGTTGCCATAGAAATGAATAGCGGAATGTTCAACTGGTTCAAAAACTTGATGGTTGATCGGTGGCTGCACAGCAGGAAAAGATTCCGGCATGGCACTATGACATCACATCTATCACCAGCTGGCCTGTTGTCATGACAATAAAAGGCATTCACCCTGCTATCCTGCAAGAACAGCAATTCTTCTAGTTCAATATGTTTTTGTTAAGTCTACCACAGGGCACTCTTACCATCTTGTGCTTTGGAATGATAATATCTTGTCTTCCCAATCTTGCAACTTGACACTTTGTGCTGCCTCTCTGC
>JBAMIG010016478.1:0-12668 GCA_037177335.1 Kiunga ballochi | reverse complement strand
AGAAGTTAAAAGGTGGTGCTCCGAGGTAAATATTATTAATGTTAATATTTCATATTAATATTAATTTATGACGCTATTACGCTACATATTCAATGTAAGTTTATAATGTTAGCTGTTGCCATTGCATGTTACTCAACTTCTCATTGATTAGTGTTTCTCAAATATGTTCAGTCTAAAGAGCATTCAACCAATCATGTAAACATTCATGGACCAACTACCTCTAACTTAATGTATTTTAGAGCTTTTTGCTATCTGTTGACTTTTATGCATTCTTTACGTGACTTGTAACTATTTTAATGTTTTATGTAAAACACTTTGAATGGTCTTGAGCATGAAATGTGCTCTACAATTAAAACATGCCTAACCTCTTTTTTTGTTGCAATTTTTAATGGAAAGAATGGTGCTGCATTTTCTGTGGTATAAGTAAATAAATACCTGGCTCTAAATCTCAGAGCTTTAAGTCTCATGTCATCGTAAACTCTAATCCGGTTGCACTGCTTTGTTTTTAGGCCAACAAGTGTAGAAAATCCTGCTTCGCAGTTGTAGGTGGATGTAAACAGCATCAAACAGTTTCAGAGTAGTGTCAGGGAGCTGAGGATGCTCAAGTTTGATTTGGAGCCAAAAGTCAGTAAAACTTTTCTCTATGAAAGTTGTCTTTAATGACCCATCTGATGCAATGTCCACAAGGCTGTCAGCTTCTTTTAGTGAGAGTTTGGAACTGATTCCCTGGATGTGTGTTTTGTCCCTAAATAGATACCATATCTACTCAAAGCTTGCTTCTAATTCAGGAAAAATATATTCCAAGCTATGAGTGGAGGCCTAGCAGATATTACTTGAATGATGCAACAGCGCTCTCTTCAACATTCCTTTCAGCAGTGAGTAGTAAACAAGCGAGGTTTGGAGAGTTGTGGGATTCTCTGAGATCCATATTGTAATACTACAAAAAAGAGGACATATCATGCAAACTCTACTTTTTTTGCATTTTTTTGTGCATTTCTAAGTGTTTAGGAATGCAGGAAATCTACTTTTAGTCCCTCCTGATACTGCGCACATATCTTTATATTCTTTGTGGTCATATTTTTCAGTCTGTTTATTGTTTCTATATTCTCCATTTTTCTATTTTTTTGTCATTACGTCACAGTATTTGCTGTGGGTCTGCCAAATAAGATTGTGGATTTCCAGCAAAACAATATTGTGAATCAGATGCGTTGACATTTATAGTAAACTTATCGATAAAATGTTTCTCTGCCGGGTGATTAGCGTTTCGCTGCTAAGTGGCCTCATTCACATTCAAAGAGAACGCACCAAAACGAGTTGCTCTGAAGACGCACCTCAAAACAGGGTTATAAGGTGTGTGTGGAGAATAAACATAAATTCAGACCAAAACATTGCAGTTCTACTTTATACAGACAATAAATTATCAATTTACATGTTAAATGGAAGGATTTAAAATCATGATACACCCCCTTTAGGGCATGTGGATTTCACTGTCCTCAACATCGGAGATGGTCAGTTTTCCCACTGCAGTGCTGAAATAACTTTGTGAGTCACTAGAAATAATGTATTTTGTTGTGCAGTTCATCACTGGGGTGCAAGAATAACATTAACCTCTCTTGTAGCTCAAACAGACAGGTGGGGGTCTTTCAACAGGACAACCAATGAAGCAGTGTTGCCAATAAGGGCCAGTGCTTAGGCAGTACAAATCCTGAGAAGGGGTTCAACCGCACTAAAACCCGCTAGCTGTCAAAGGGGTAAGAATGACAAAGTACTATCAATAATTTATTGATTAATCTTATTCAGTTTAACAGAATTTCTGACATGCCAAGTAAATATTTTCCAATCAAATTAAACATTTCTTTGTTTTATTAGATGCCAGTTAATATATAAAGTGGACAATAAAAGCTTTGTCAGTATAGATTTACTTAATGCTTGAGAAAGTTGGATACCAGATTATGTACATCTAACATCTATCCTGCAGAAAGAAAAAAGGTGCAAGGTCAGTCAACAAAGTAAACACCCCCAGTTCTTTCTACAATGGTTGTTAGAGCACATAATGTGTGGGAACTCCCTTTGGACGTGTCTTGCTGTCCAAGACACTGTGCCTCCTGGCCCTCATTCTAAAGAGAAACATGACCTTCAAGCTGAGAACTGAGTGCCATGGCACCAAGCCTTACAAATGTGAATTATTCAGTACAGAGTTGAAGCAGAAGAAAAAATATTTTTCAAAGTGTTAAAAAATATACAGTGAAAACCAGTAAGGCAAAACATTTAGTCTTTGTATGTGATCTATCTGTGGGGATTTCTTTTCAAACAATTTGTCTTAGTGATTCGTTTCAGAGTTAACAATGAGCAACCTACAAAGAATCATTTTTATGTTTTTTTTTTAGAGGATGGTTTTATATATAATTATCTGCTGGTTGTTATGGTTAGTCTTCAATCAACCTCTAAGTGTTATTCTTGGTAATCTAAATATAAGCATGCTCTTATAGTCTGCTTCTGAGCAACATTTCCAAAGCAAGAAAGGTTTATTTGTGTAGCATATTTCATATTCAAAATGCTTTACATAAAACATTAAAAGCTAAAATGTGTTGAAAAGAATGCCTTTAAAAGGCAACAGCAATTATCAGAATCAGATGAAAATCATATAAATGAAAGTTATTAAAAAGCTAGATGCATAAAGAGCTACTGTGCAGATTTTATGCACAGAAAAAAATAAGTTTTTAACATTATATTTCCAATAAGCAGTTTTTTTTTTTCACTTATTTGCATCATAACATCTAAATGCTGATTATCTGGACTCTGGTCTAGAATAGCTGACCTAAATTTTTTGATCTGAAAGCTCTCTGAACTTCTCTGCATTCTGGACTCAAACCATTCTGGGATTTATGGACAATCTGGGTTTTCAGTAGGGTGACTGACTGGAAGATTAAAAATTGTATGTGATGTGTTTAGATCACATAGTCCATGTTAAAGCGTTTTACAGCATTCTGGATGTGCTGCTGGCCATTAGTGCTCCTTTTGGAAATCTTGTTAAAAGACTTGTTAAATATTTTTCCACTACTCCTGTTACACTTTCTTTGCCAGATTTGGAATTCCTGCAATGACTTTGTCCTTGAAATATAATGGCCTGTTTACAAGAAACTTCACACATAATTTGTCCTCTCATATCATGGACAAAAATCTCCGTCTTTGAACAAATACACAGCACATATGTTTCATTGTGATGAGAATTTGGTTTTTCAACAATACTTTGATTTGTTATCCATACTTTATTACTATTTTTTTATTTAGTAGGATGACTGCTTCCTTCTTTGTGTCTGAAACAACAACATATTATGAATAACTGGAAATAAGAACAAACTATGTAAAAATATTACAGGCCAACACCTAAAACCAATGAATGCAGTATATATGTAGAAAAAAACTCAAACGTATGGTAACCTTTCTGTTATATTTAACCATGATCCATTCCTCACACATCCTCCTTTATGGAGCACCTAAGTGTAATGCAAACGGTTTTTTTTCTTAAATAACTGGTGTTTCGTAATTTATTTTTGTGATCCATAAGACCAGATTGCAAGACTATAATCCATATGTGTGAGCACTTTTGTCTTCCTGTTCTCAACCAAGGCAGACACTTCCTTCCTCCTCTCCTCCCTTATGTTCTTTCCTGCACCGTCTATGGCTAAGAGACAGTGACTGATATGATGATATGATGATGATGATATGGGTAAGCTGACAAATTCTTTCGACCCAGAAAGCTGACAAAGGGGAATCCATACATACCGGTTAAACATTTAATATTGTCCAAATTGGATTATGCTCAATGTATTTCTGATGTTTGGAGTTAGTGTGTTACAAATTTTATACAAACTTTCTGAAATTGTTGCGGGGAAATGCAGTAGGCGAGGTCTGGAATCAGAACACTGACTCTGGCTCTGAAGGAGCAACAAACACCATTGATTGAACTGTGAGTAGACCATGAAAAATAACCACCATTTTTGGCTGTTCAGAGACCGTGCAAAGACTCAAGGATGGGAAATCAGCCAGACATGAAGCGCTCCATGGAAAGTAGATAATGGACGCTCTTATCCTGACCTTTACCACTCCACACCTGCACCAAGAAAGAGATATTGCCAGCTCTTTGAAAGATGACTTGTGAATTGGTCCTAGCCTGCACACTCTTACATGACCAAACCACAGATACACTCCCCTCTAAATCACCATCTCGGTTGGTGGTTGACCCTGCCTCTTCAACTCCCGACTCTCTTTTGGTTGGACTGCGCCCGAAGGCCGTTTTAGTCTTGGAGGTGTCCCAAGAGACCCCACTCCTTTCTTTTCCACAATGTGTATAGCTATCGTTGTATTATTTGTGCTTATCTGGGAGGTGTTTTTTCAAAGGTGTGTCAAGGAAATGAAGGAAAACATCAATGTTGCATTCCCTTTCTTTCAGAATGTGGCATTCTGTGAAATCACATTAGGGCATAAAAAACAGTCTTCATGAAATTGCCACTTTGTGTGATTTTTTAAGAAAAATAAACTATTGATACATGTCATATTAGTAAACTGTATAAAGTAAAAGTACACTTCACTTTGTGGGACTGATGTATTTCCAAACTCCGCTGTGTTCATCTTGCTAGTTTTTCTTGTGTTTTAGATTAACAAAGTTTTAACTATTTTCCAGTTAATCTGCCTAGGTCTACTTAAGTAAAGAGAATAATTAAATAAATAATTAAATTGTGGCAAGCAGTGATACTGGACACCTCAATGTTATGCCAGATTCTAAACAGAAACACAGTTTTAATGCTTTATTGTCCTTAGTTTGTTCAACACTTCAGTGGGAGGACCTTTTCTGTGAGCTTTTATCTTAGCTAGTTTCAAGCTAGAGTTTTTTTTACATCAGACATCACATACAATAAGATATTTCTAATTAGCCATGTGAAATATTTTGTAATTAGCACAGCTAACATACAGTGGACAATTGGATCAAAATAAGTCTTGGCTGAAAGAAAACATATACCAGTACTGGAAAGCACCAGTTACTTTGTACTTATAGCTGCTGCATTTCAATTACAGATTTTTGTAAAATAAAAGCAATATTTTTAAAAGTTCAAATGAATATTTATATTGCCATGCATTTTTATTCAACAGTGTTCAGCGCATAAACTGTCGTTCTCTTAAAATTTCTATCGGCTGATAAGACTTTACAAGAATCACGGCACTCGAGAGGTTACCACGTAGCATCATTTCTGCATTTTACACTTACTGCAAAAAAAAAAATGCCACAGCTTTTTTGAGTCATCATACCATATTTCCAATTCTAATTATTTGTGAAACTATATTTTCCTTTTGTTTTTTTTTCTTATCCAGTCCATCACAGGGCTAACATACATAGAAAAATAACCATGCACACTCACACTCACTCCGATGGGCAACTTGGTCTCCAAGCAGCCTATCCCCAAGGTGCATATCTTTGGACTGTAGGAGGAAGCCAGAGTACCCGAGTGAACCCACGCTAACACAGGGAGAACATGCAAACTCCACGTAGAAATGTTCCTGTTGGACCTCCCCCAGCTTGTTGTGAGGCCACAGTGCTAACCAACCATGCAGCTCATGACTGGAATCATGCATTTGGAAACACTTTTTTTTTAATATATAATAATCTTCAATGCCACTCTTGATGCAGTTGTAGATTAATATGATGTCTGCAATCTTTAAAAAAATCTACTTTTAATCCAATTTTTCTACAACGTAGTAATAACTTACATTTTCTGTGTACTTTCAGATTTCAGAACTTTTACTGTAAAAGCTGTGAAATGTCACATTACATGTTAGAGCAAGCCATATTACTCTGATAACACAATACAATATGAAGAGTTCTGCTAAAGATCCAAAATGCAAACAGACATGTGAAAAGCATGCAAGAAGGAAAATATAACTTTAATAAAACTTCTTGTTAACAAGAGGAGCTACAAAACCAAAAATCCAAACAAGATTGGGAAACATGCAGTGTTGGAAATGGGCAGGTAAAAATGATGAAGGATTTAGATCATGTGACTCCAAGCCCCAGCTTATACAGTAGATCATACAGTAGGATTTTCAGTTCTGAATAAATAAAACAGTAACTTTAAAGTGATGAGGAAGAGGCTTACAGGTTATTATTAGACTCATAACTATCAAAGTGCTAATCAGAATTCTCTAGAGTGCTCTGAGATTTCCATTTTTCTTTTCATTTAGTGGGAGTCAGATATGTCATCTTTTTATTTTCTCTATTTTATTAAAAACTGAACACACTATGACACTTCATTATACCAGTGTCAACCTTATCTGACTGACATGTAGTTTGAACCAGAATCTCTGGGGCCTTATTTATAAAGCTTGCTTATGCAAAAATGGCACTAGCACTTTTCCGTGCAAAATTTGGGATCAATAAACTTGATGAAAAAAAGTGTGCACTGGTGCACCAACATCTTGAAGAAAGAAAACTGGTAGCAGAGCTGATAATACATTTAGGGCATGTTAAACCCATGTTTGATATTATTTACATTAGACATTTTATCATCGAAATTGAAACCAATTAAGAATAACTTATTATAGACATGCTCCAAAATTGAGTTAAATACTCTACACTTAAATATGTCGTATTTAAGCATCAGATCACAGTATGTTCATACTAATATGATCATACCAATAATATGTCACTATAGTACATTAATTATTCATTTGAGCAAGCATATAAATATTGCAATAACACATGAGTGTAATCCTTACAACAAAAGTGCTTGCACTACTTAAAAAAAATACAAAACTAAAGCACCTTTTTGGTCACTCAAAGTCACTGTATGATAAAAACCGGCAATAAAACAACAATAGGAAACAATAATATGCCAATAGCTGGATCAGGATGGAAGATTGTTTAAGGACCATAAAGAATTCATGGCCCATGATGATAACTGGCTGATGAGCAGATTTAGATTATTGAGAGCTGTTCTCTTACATCTATGTACTGAACTGAGTCCAGTGATAGAATAACTAACTCGCCAGAACCTTGTGATCCCGGTGAGAATGAGTTTGTGTGAATTGCAAAAATGTTCATTCAATTAATATTGTGACTCGGATGTCTTGGATATCTAATAAATGTAGTGGCCTGGGTCCATTCATACATCCTGCTGCCCAGCAGTGTAGAGAACAAAGTGCAGATGGACACTGTGCATGGTGACTGCTCCTTAGTGGGTAAAGACACATCGTAGCAGTGCTATTAAATAGTCATTTTATTACACTACTTGCAAGTGACAGTGGCTACCCACTGAGATGCTTGATCCTCATGCCATTTGCAAACCTCCAGAGCACAAAGGAGGTGCGCTTTAATGTATCCATGCTCGTACCCACACTATTGTGGAGCATGTCATTGCCCTCTTCACTTCCACCTTGAGACCAAACGACTGCTTTTTATTTCAATTGTCTTCATATGCTGTCACATTTTACCACAGAAGCAACATAGTGCCACTTGGCAGCTGCCACTAATACAAAACAGGATTTCCTTACATGTTTCCACCTCACCAACAAGTACAGACTTCAGCCAGTGAAAAGTTATGTTTATCTGCCCTCTCAGTTGTAGTAATTCAACCTAGAATGCCACAGACACTCATTGATTCATATAACCAAACAGACCTAAGCTGTGGAAGAGACAGGCTGTGCACCAACACTACTTTGTGCACGATAATTAGGTGTGTAGTGTGTTTACACTGATATTTAAGCAAAAAAGTCAATACACTGAAAGTACCCAGATGCTGCCCTAAAATTGACCAAAAATCTAGTGTGAAACGATCGACACTTTGAGCACTAAACCAAAACTAACTTGCTGATGTATTGGAAAAGGAAGTACCAGATTTTCCAAATAATGGCCTGCAAACAATACTGCGTGGGGGACTAGTTTGTATAAATGTGAGTATCAAGTTATTTTGTTATGGTTCTAATTCTTATGTGCTTATGATAAATCATGATTCCAATCGTTTGTTTGAGACTGCCTAACCCCATCCATGTACAGAACACAAAATAATAATTTCGCCATGCAGTAGAATAGACCAAATGGTCTTACATCACTACTGATAAGTGTTTAACATTCAATATTTCATTTAAGACAACACCTACCCATGATAGTGCACACTACAGAAAAAAAGTATGCCGTGCCCATTACATTCCAGTGTAGTACAATATTGAGACACAACCACAGTAAAGGCTTTACTGGGCCTGGCACTTGCTCATTTGCCTCTTTTAAATTAAGAGCAAAACAGCTGCTAATAAGTCACAGCTCACCAGCTCAAAATGAGTCAATAAAAGTGTTGCTGTGTATTGTGTGAAATGTTCAACATAGAATTTTCTGGTTTGTATGGATTGGTTAAAAGAAAAAAAGCAACAAAAAAACAACCAGCTCTCCATATCAATCAACTGTATTGAAGATTATAACGGCCCCAGCACTTGATTATTAATTGTTTTATTCTTTATTCTGAGCTCAGGAAATATAATAATTCTTAACTTGAACTCGGAAGAGAGGGGCCGACATTGTGGATAAGAAGATGTTCTTTGCTGACAGGCAGAAAAATCAAGCGTCTAAATAGTTCAGGATGATGGACGGCTAATTTTCTTCTAAACATCTCGATGATTAATACCCCTGCAGTGCACTTTTTTTAAACTGCCATGCAGCAGTCATATTGATGTTGATGGTTTGAATAACAGTGGCACTTTTTTTCACATAATTGATCTTCTTCAGCACTGATATCTCTATGTTATCCTGGGGAAGGTGTGGCAGTATTCCACCAAACTCACAATAAAAAAAATATCTGAAGAGTTACATTTGCCATCACTCAGCTGCCAGCATTTTCAGGCCATTAGGGCTCCATTGGGTTTCCATAGTGGCCTCCCCTTTCTTTGCCCATATGAGTTTCAACTTGGTGCTGGCTTGGTTTTAGATTAAACTGAACATAAAGGTTTGCGATTTATTGGACTGTATGGTAAATATTCAGGTAACTGTTAATATAAAGCTTAATTTTTCTCATTATAAGTACATATATGAAGCCTCCCTAAACCCCCTTGCATCATCACTGCATGTATGTCTACTTTCATTTCCAGTGAGCTTGTAAATGTGCAAAAAGATTGATTAAATGAAGCATTACAACTGCAAACCAAGACTATGTTGTGCAATATACCTCATATAGAACCACCAAAAACCTCACAAGAGAAAAACATTGAGTGGTCATAGAGTATTGCCGATTACTGTCCTGTCCAGATTTAGCATTCGCCAGACGTATAAACAGCAATATACAGGGGATTTTTCATTTTATTATTGAACACACACAGACACACACACACTTTTTTTTTTTTTTTTACATAAATAACAATTTAGTTAGAAAACTATTTATTTTAAATATTTTTAATTTAGTTGTTATTTTGAGTAGGCTATTTTTATTTTATTTATTTGTGGGAGGTGGAAACCAAGAGGGGGTAAGTCATTGGTGATGGCTAATTAGATAGTTTCAGTCATTTTCTTCAAAATGTCAAGTGTACATGACTTTCTACTTCATATTATTTGAAAGAGTAATTATATTTGATTTGCACACTTGTGACTAAAAGTAGATGGTAATAGGATTGTAAAGGAGTGAATGGGTCATTATATCTGTTTCTGAACCAAACAATATGATGAACAAGAACAAAAATTAGAGGCTGAATGTCCAATTACACTGACTGGTCACTGTACTTCCATGGACTGTTAACATATTAGAAGTTTAAATGATTTTTCAAAGATTGTCTAAAAAAGAAGAAAATGATACCCTCTCATTTGGTACAATACATGTTGGGAAGATGGTTAAAAAGATAATTAGACACTAGACAAGAAGCTCCACTGTCCTTTTCTTTCCTACTTGTTGAAGAAAATTTCAAACCAGAAAAATAACATTTAGGAGCTTATAAAATAGAGAATGACTGTTGTTTCTAACAGAATGCACGTTGTGTGGGAGTGTTAAAGCAGCTTGGTGTGAGAGCTGGCGCAAGGGCCAGTTTCATCTAAAAAACCCTTACTGAACAGTGAAGAATTGCACCTGCTGACAAGGCCTGCTAGAGAACTTTGGTGAGTAATTAGGGGAAAAACTGTTTTTGCAACTACATGGTAAGCTTATAAAAACTGCCCAATATACTGTATGTTTAAGGAATAAGTAAATAAAATAAGTCTATCAATTTAATAACTTGAAATACTGACACAAATAAAAGAAATGTTGGTATTGTAACATTTGTTGTTTAAACATTAAGCTTAAAAAAACAGCTATGAAGGTAGACATAATACTATAATGTTACAATACTGCCAGTATAAGGATCAGTGAGGATGGCCAACAAAGAACTTTACGATTAGCCTGGTCTGAAAAGCAGAACGGTACAAAATTAGACCTGGAACAGCCAACCCTCCTGTGAGTTTGCATCTTTGTAGGGTGTCAGCATGTTTTCCACACCATATAAAGTTATATAACAAGGTATATCAGTGATAAACGAGGGGAAAAGAATTCCCTGGTTTTAACTAAAAGTTAAATTAGTACTTTCTTCAGCCATATTAAATGAGAGTAGGAAAGATGTGCCCCAATTTATTTTACAGCCTAGCAACTCTGAATGCAAGCACAGGAAGCAGTCACCTAGATGTACATATATATTGTTGACCAGATGGAAGCACCTCAGTGGTTCAGTTGACACTCTTATTGTTAATGTTTTATTTGGCAAATGACTATATTTGTTCACTTTGTTGGCCATACAAAAACCATCTACATGCAAATCCATAAAAGCACAGAACAAGACAGTTCTCCACACCAATAATCAGGCTAAATCCTAGATATTTTAATAAGATGTTTATTTATTTACTATATTTACATAATTTTATTTAGAAATTAAGCAATCCAGTTTTTAATGCGTGTAATAAACTTAATACTTTAATACTCGTCTCTGTTGCCCATTTAAATAGAAAGCAATACATTGTATGTCTGATAAGGAGATATGTATTAACAGAAGAGTACAATTATCTGTTCATCATAAATAAAAATATTTAAAACCTAAATATCAGGTTTCATTCATAATATGTAGATATGTAAAGGAAAAAAAAAAAGATCAATTGCTAAAACTGATAAGAAGAGGGGGTTCTTATGTTTAGGGTTTGAAGTAAGCTATACACTTGAGCACAAAGCAAGTTAAAGGCATACGTGAGGGTCCGTTTTATTTCTGAAGTACAGAAACACATGTGCATTACCTCAACATGTCAGTACGGCCTAATAAAACACAGTGGCACTTACTGAACAACACTTTTTGTCAAAAACATGGACCCCAAGATTGTCAGTTTTACACCCCCCACCCCCTTAAAATTACTTGAAATTTATATTTATTGATGTGATACAAATCATCAAATTAAACCTTATAGGGGTCAGTGGTGTGTTAAATGTTGTCCACAGTCCACTACTCATCACTTTTACCATTAGTAGTTTAAGGTTAACACCTTGAAACAAACTTGTCCATACAAATTAAAATCAATTATATCTTGTTTCATAATGTAACAGCCATTAGTTACACACAGCATATTCTCCAAATTTTTGGTTAATAATATGAAGTCATAAGCTTGAGGGTAGTGCGGGGATTAGTGCTGTAGCTTAACAAGAAAAAAAAAAGATTGCTGGTTTAAATATTGGCTCGGGCAGTGGTTTTTCTTTGTAGACTTTGTTCTTCCCATGTTAGCATTAGTATTTATCTCTCTGTACTGACCTGTGCAGGGTTTAACCCGCCTTCTGTCCTATGATCGCTGGGATAGGCTCCAGCTAGCCTAGATATAAAACTGGATGACGCAGTATGGATGGAATTATACAAGTCATGGATTCTGAAGTTGTGGCAGTTGTAGTTTTCGTTTCCACCAGCAGAGTGCGCTTGAGTGTCTTTGGTATTTTTTCTTCATGTTTTTTCTTCTTCACATAATGCCAGTGAGAACAGACATGCTTCAACCATGAGAGAGAGCATGCTAATCATAATAAATGGATGAGAAGTAGTTCAAACTTTTTATTTTGAGTCATTTCACAACTTTTGCCTCTAAGAGGTAATCACACCTGCAGATATGTTTTGGGGTTAGATTAATATAATATAATATTAAATGTATAAATAATTCTCCACAAAATATGTTTTATTATTTATTTAACCACTGTTAAAAGAACTGGTCCATAACTTATCCATTCATTTTACTATACAGCTTCCCTGGACAAGTTGTCAGTCCATCAAAGAGCCAACACAGAAAGATAAAAAACATTCTTGCTTACACTAATTTCTACCATATTGGGTTTGTTTGAGTTTTCCTGTTTTATTTTGATATGTTTCCTGTTTGTGTCTTGTTTGTCTCTAACCTTGTTTTCCATTTATTTAATTCCACCTGGTCATAAGCTCATTCATACGGAAGCCGACAACGGTCGTACTCTCCTCATACTTTTTTCAGTGGTTATCTCGAGATAACAATATAATTTTCTTGTTTTTTCAAGAAAACGAGGGTCGTTTTCTCGTGATAACGGGATGATAACGGATGTCGGTGTTAAAGAAATTATCATCGTGAAAATAGATGCCACAACATCCACAGGACTTATGAAAGTAGGCTAAGTCATGAC
>JBAMIG010016476.1:0-12691 GCA_037177335.1 Kiunga ballochi | reverse complement strand
CACCTCAGAACAGGGTTATAAGGTGTGTGTGTGGAGCGAGAATAATCAGGAATTCAGACCAAAGCATTGAGCTTCTACTTTATACACACAATAAAATAATAATTTACATGTTAAAAGGAAGGATTTAAGAATGATATATCTTCTTTAACTACAATAAATTTGATCAGGGCTATTTGTTTAGGTCCTGTGAGGGTCCTAAACAGTCCTTCAGGGTTTCCATGTATCTTTATTTCAACACACAAACAGCTAATGACAACGAGTCCCTAATGTAAGTGTGATATGTTGAAACAGGGATACATTGAAAACCTGCAGGGCTGCGGCCCTCGTAGGACCTAATTGAATAGCCTTGAATTAGACTGAACTGGACTGTACCTATAAAAGCTCATTGTGATTATAATTCAGTAATGCAGAGCCATTTAAATGAAGCTAAACTGAATTTTATTTTTAATATATTGATGTGAATATTGTAAAAAAAAAATGGGCTTAGTAAGTGGCCAGTCTCAAAGTAATGTCACTGATGATACAGACCTCACGCTAACAGGGCATGCTTAAACTGGAGAACCATACAGTTTTCAAAACTAATGGTTTTTGAGACAAAGGCAAATCTACACATAGGGTGTATAAATTTGTACATGCTGATAGTGTGAATACATAATCTTTATACCAATGTTCATCCATACATCCTTTGCATAATAAAGAGAACTCATGTAAAATATTTTTTAAAAAAAACATCAGCAAATATTTAATTTACCGTGAAAATCTGCATTAGTTTTGCATATAAGATGACCCCATACAGTCCTGCTGCAGCCTCACCAACACATCCGAGTCCACCGAATTGTCAGGAGACGGATCCACTACTGAAAAGGTGGGTTTACATGTATCACATTTATTTATGAGGAACACTTTTCACATCGTCTCTGGGAGAAAAATTTAAAGAGAACTGATGGTCAGAGAAAACCTTTTTAAGCCATTTTATAATAACAACTTTACAGTTTACTGCTTGTCTGAAGACAGTGTTAGAATGTGTAATATTCTATGTTCTGTACCAGAAATAGTGAAATATAAATAACATAGTCGTGTTATTTTAGATAAGGTCTTTATGGTCTGAGGACATTAGTTGTAGGGGCCGCTGTGTAACACCATGTTTCACGTTCCCATAATTTACAGGCTTTTATGTTACAGTGAAGGAAAGGTTCATTTGGAACATGTTAGAAAACAAAGAGCATCAGTTTATTCCTTTCCCTGCCACCTTTTTAAATGCATTTTATTCATTTTATTCTAGCCTTTTTAATGTGGTTTTTAATGGCCATGACTCCTGGTGATGCTTTAATGTTTTATGTAAAGCACTTTTGAATTGTCGTTGTGCGTATTAATGTTGGCTGCTGTGTAACACTACGCTTAGCCACGATTGCAGGATGTTCAGGTTACAATGAAGAAAAGGTTCATTATGAACTTGTTAAAAAAAATCAACACCAGAATCAGCACCAGTTATGTAGATCAATTCAACAAGTTCTAGATGGAACAGGAACAAGTTATCCATCATGTCATATAAAGCCCAATGAAGCATTCATTATCTGAAAATGCCAACTATATATTACAAATGATATATATTAAATATATATATTAACCTTTGTCAGGTTTATTTTGAACATGACTGAAAACTAGTAGCTTAGACATAAATGGAACCACTGAGACCAGTCAGTAACGTAAACCCTGGTTGGTTGTGTTACGTTAGCAGTGGGGTGACCTGAGCTTTCTTGAAGACAGAGGACATTAGATTTTAGAGAGGAGTTGATGGTATTGGTTATGGCAGATTAGACTGTGGGTAGAATACTCTGCAAGATGCCTGTAGGGACAAGGTCAAGAGGACAGGTCGTGGGTTTTATGTTTCATAGTAGTTTAGAGACATCGTCCTCATTTAGAGGACAGAAGGAGCTCAGAGAGACATCATTAGCTGCTTGCTGTGGGTTGAGCTGGTCAGGCTCTGAGAATTGGTTACTAATGCTAGCAACCTTTTCAGTAAAATGTGAAGCAAACATTTCTGCGGTCAGCACAGTGGGAGGAGTCAGTGCAGTGGGAGGAGTCCGTACAGTGGGAGGAGTCAGTGCAGCGGGAGGGGTCCGTACAGTGGGAGGAGTCCGTGCAGCCGGAGGGGTCAGTGCAGTGGGAGGAGTCCGTACAGTGGGAGGCTGAGCAGGTGGAGGTGAAAGGAGAGAGTTAAAGGTCATGAAGTCTATCTTTGCAGCCTTTAGGCTGGATGTGAAAAGTGAGTACTCAGACAGATCAGTGTGTTCTTTAGATTTACGCCATTTTCTCTGCTAATTACAGTCCTCATTATGGGACCCCTTACCATGAATACAAATGTCTATAAACACAATAAAGGACATAATATCAGGTGTATGTTATGTTGACTTGAGGCAGAGAGGCACAGAGCAGAAACATCTAAACATCTGAGCTTTGTAGACATGGAGTCGGTGTCTTTCAGGTGATCCCTTATTGCAAAGTGAAGTAGAACTTGTTGCGTATTGTGAGTTGAAGACAAAATGCTCGTGCCCTTGGGGAGCTCTGTAGATGTGCACACAACCTCTTCATGTTTTCGCATTGAGTGCATATAAATGTAGAAATGCGTGGATAAGCCAGTCTGTCTTCAGATCAAACATCCATGTTGTTTTCCTCCTCCTGACTGGCAGATATCTCCTTCTGCATGCTGAACTTTCTACAAAAACATCTGTGCTTTTTCAGATCTCCCGATAAGAAACTATGCCTGCCAATTTCTCTGCCGGTCTCCAGGATTCTCCTGACTTCTCTTCATCCAACTCCTCCTCTAACACTTTCATCCACACTTGCCTCGTGTTCAGAACAAGCTCCCACCTCATCTCGGCCTTCTGCATCACCAACGTTCTCTTCATCATCCCTCTCTCCATCGTCATCCTCCACCTGTGCTTTCAGCAGCGGGCCAGTCGGTGCCACTCTGACCTCTTCACCTACAACATGGTTGTCATGTGGCTGTTGGAAACGGTCGGAAGCGTGCTCTGTTTTGTGGGTGCGTTCATCCCTGTGATAGATTTGGCTTACTTTGGTTCGAGGTTGTTCTGCCTCACCTGGTGTGTGAAATTACAGTTTCACACTCTGACCTGTGTGGAGCAATATCTGGCCGTCGTCCACCCAGTCACATTCCTGGCTCTGAAGAGCAGGAATGGGAAACGGATCAGCAATATGAGCATTTGCTGCAGTTGGCTGCTCTTACTTTCATGCATGGCTTTGCTGAATGTAAGCAGCGATATTCCCATTTTCATTGTAGTTTTTATTATCATGTCCTTCACCGTCCTGATCATCTCTTTCTGCAGCGTTTCGGCTCTCTGTGTGCTTAAGCGTCCAGGTCCCGGAGGAGCAGGCAGGAATAAGAGAGCCTTCCTAGCTATCCTAACCATTTTTACCACGCTGTTATTCACTATGTTTTGCATTCTGATGATTGATTTGCTGTATATGACACTGCAGATGTCAGACCAAAGCAAATGCATAATCTTATTACTGACGCCCTGGTTCTCTCTGCCGTGCTCTGTGGCCTTACCGCTGCTGTATCTGCATCGGGCTGGAAAACTGCCTGGCTGCTCACAGAGTTCATAGAAACCATAAACCCGTAGCGTGACATATAACAGCGTTTTTCTACCCTGGCGCGGTGTTTCCTGAGGACCAGGGTTGGAAAACACTGACTTATAGAATCCATTTACTCTCTGCCCAATAATGCCCACCAGAAAGCAGAAGGTTACGCAATAAGCATTTTGACATCATGGTAAATAAAAAGGTAAATATCCCTAAAAAAAAACATTTTTACAATGTTTTTATATATAGTTAAAGAATAAAAACCTCACATTGACTTATTCTGCAGCATATTAATGGGTTGGGTCTCTAATAATGATTCCTTACAGCGCTGCTTCTCAAACTAGGGGTCAGGAGAGTTTTTCTGGAGGTCGCCACATATTTATATAGTTATATAACTTTCAGCCTACATTTATCTAATAAATATGTGATTTTTATCTGAGCTGTCAAACCACTAGTGTCATAAAACAAATTTTAACTTGCTTTTATTGACATGAGCGAAGTGGATTTGGGGCATTAAGATCCCTGATATATCAGTGAACCAAATCCTCCATAAACCACTCTATCCGTGTGGCGGTTTATAAATGCCCTTTTAGCTTTTAGTCCAGACTTCTTTGTGTTTTGTGTCATTTAAAACATTTACAATATCATGTAACACACAGAAAGTGTGAGTTGAACTAATATGGTTCTATGTTGAGGGAAATAAAAACCTTTGCAAACATGTTTATTTTGGTATCTGTTTAACATCTTAATTTCACCCAAAAGGGGTTTGTTACATCACTGGATGCTGAGTTGTAATGTCTTCTATGTACACACTAAGAAATCCTAATGTTTGATCATCTTTTCAACTTTATCATATCATATAACACTTGAATAAATATGTTGGCATCTATTAAATGTATGTTATAGTCAGTTTAATCAATAAAGACTCATTAGGATTGATGGCACAGATGTAGATGTCCGAGCTGCCTGTCAAAGCCAGAATATGGGTTTGGATGGAAACTGAGATGCATAGCTGCCAGATTTGTCTTTGTTTAGCTCAGGAGCTCTGGGAATCATATCTTTTGGCTTTTGTGTTCTGGTTTTTGGAACAAATATTTGATGAATATGAAAATACAGACTAATCACCACCTCCGTATTACTGGCTCGTGTGTCCAGAGATTATGACAAATGCAAATCAGAACTAATGTTTTTTATTTGTTTGCTCCCCAGTCACACTCTACAGGTCGCATGATGCTTCTGATCATGCAAATATATATATATATAAGTAAATCACTGTTCTACACATTGTTCTTGTTTCTCACAGGCTGGAATAAAGCATTATGGCCCTTCAGTCCACAACCTGCAGTTCATAAACTCAGTTCCTGCTGGATGAAGTTGCAAAATGGTTCTTGAAACCATGTTGTAGTTTACTGTTGTGTTTGTATTTCCAATTCAATTCAACTTTATTTGTATAGCACTCCTTAACAACAGTGTCATCGCAGGACACTTTATAGACATCCATTTGAGCCAATTCATAAAAAATAGCTGAAGAAAAGGAATCCAAAAGATTGCTTTAAAATATGACTAATTCAATCCCACATCTTATGCTGCTTGAGGCGACAGTGGGAAGCAAAACATCTGGCAGACCTCGACTCAAGGAGAGCAGCCATCCACCTCGACTGGCTGGATCGAGACGATAGGAAAGACAAAGCAACAATGCAACTTTTACCCAGAAAGTCCTGCAGAAAGAGGAGGAATATGCTAATAATGTCAGTACTGTCATGTAGTTATGCAGGAGAAGGAGCAGAGTAGTCGTCTGCCAACTGGAAAGTTAGTGGTTTTAAAAGTAGGGAGGATGTCTGCCTCCCTTCCTAAAAGAGAGGGGCCTAAAAGCTGGCGGCTCTCCCTCTCATTTTCTTTTATAGTTTTATTGTCAGTGATTTTGTCTGTTTTTTAATTTTATAAAGCACTTTGAATTGCCCTCATACTTTAGATTATGAGCAATGCAGTAATTCTGGATTAAAACCAGAAAGTGAAAAGACAGAATATGCTGTACATGCTGCCAACCAGAAACACCTGCAGAAATGTGTCTGCACTGTTATCCTGGATAAATTGAGTTTACTGAAAATGTGTGTGGAAATCAGTTCTCCTAAAGCGCTTTAGTGATTGGTATCATTAATGTAAACTATTCAGCGATACAGGAAACATTGTGAGATTCAAAAGATGATTTTCCTTTCTGATAATCTGTCCCACTAGTGTCTGGGCTCCCAGAGGATAAACCAGCCTCGCTAACCTCTTAAGGCCAGATGATTTCCCATGAATCCCGCTTTTATCCATCTACCAGTCGTCAGATCATTTTTCCACTTCAGAATAGTCAGAATAGTTTCTGTTCCATCAAAAATCATTCAACAATTTAGTTTTATCCATTTATTTAATGAAATTCAAGTAAATTTTTCCCAGAAACACCTCAGTGAAGGCCCAGGCTTTAGAAGCCTGAAGGCCCCTCTGGCGGCCTCTGCTGGATGTTGGCTGCTGTTGCAGGATCAGATTCATGTTGAGAAATACTAATGAATACAGTATGAATAAGTTTCATCTGCACAGACATGGATGTCCTGAGGTATGTCCAGGAATCTGGAGCTATCTCAATATGTTTTAGGTCCCTTTATATAAAAATTGGGGAAAACTTATCACTTATCAAACATTCTTCAAAGACCTTTGCTGAAGAAGATTAAATGCCGCAAGACCGCATTAACCTTTGGACAGAATTCAGTCAGGGACATGAACAAAGAAACAAAGGACATTTTTGCAAAGTAAATCAGAATTTTAATAGTTTTTTCTAGTTCTTTTCAGTCAACATGCTTTGCCCATTGGTCAATACATAGTTTTCTTTCTTTTGACACAGCTGCAACGACATGCACATTCAACTTAACTCCATTGAAAATGTTTTTTATCTTTACATCACTTATTGCAGGAAGGACACTTTCAGACGCAAAACATACATGAAGACTAATCTCATCAATCCTTCAAAAACTCAAATATGTTCAATCACAAGAAATAACAGAAAAGAAAACACTTCACGCCACAGGGCAACGGCAATACTGTAATACTCTGGTTTTTAAATAGTTTTTTTAATGTATTTAGATTAATCAAAACTTTTTAGAGACAAACAGATTAAATAAAGTTGCTCACATCTAAGATGGATCACAACAGGCTGCATCATCAGCAACAACCTTCTTCTATTCAACCGAAAAAGTCTGTAAATGTCTCTCACATATGTGCAATTTCAGAAAAAAAACAACATTTTACTACATTACTTTCTTTTAGGGGATTACAGCAAAAATACAAACTGCCAGAACTAAGCAAAGTTTTCAAAAAAGAGGAAAAAGAAGTGGAAGTGGTTGTTTCAAAACAAATTGCTTTGTAATGAACATTATCCAACAGGAATAAGGAACCAGCAAAAGCCTTCATAAAAATAATGTTGTAAAGTATATGTAAAGAACATTTCTTTAAATGGCAGAGAATGAAAAAAAAATAAACAAAATACATTTAAAAAAATAAAATATGATTAAAGAAACCAATATGAAGGCTCGATGTGGTTTTAATGAATGGCATTGAACAAAGGTTCTAGTGAAACAACTACACGATATCATGCCGATGCCGATCAGACACCATGGCAACAATAGCTGCACATCAAGAAATAACTGTCAGCTCTAAGATGTAAAGATGCATCAGAGATTTTGCATAAATGTTAATGTGGATCATAAAAAGAGCTGGGCCCAAAGCAGAGCTTTGTGGGACACTTTTAGATTCATTTAAATGACTGAGACACCACTGAGCTGCACACATGGATTACGGCCTAAAGAGAGCTGAGGAAGTATCTTACAGCATGGTGTTAAGATAGGTAGGGTGGGTTCATAACGTCACAATGCCTGAAGGCTTAACCTCGGATGAACTGAGGGGGACGACTCAGTTCTTGCCAAAGGATTCTTTAAGGCTAGCTTTTGCTTGTTCGACTGTGATTTCGTTCCAAGATATCGGAATATCAGCAGGAATTGCCCCAAATGTCTCTGCAAAGTTCATGTTGTACTTTGTCATCACAAATTTCCAGTAGTCCGACGCCTGAAAGCTTCCATCTGGACGGATGTCCCAGTCTGGGAAAATTTCCCTGTAGAGCTTGTAAGGATGCCACTGATTGTTAGTCGCATCGCAGCAAAATAAAACATCGCTGCTCACAAGCGTAGTGCATATCTCAGTGACTAGCTTTTTTGATGCATTCCACCTACATCTTCCCAGGCCCTCTTGCCGATGCAGCGAGGCAAAGTGATCGTTATGGGCGGTTCCTCCTGCTTCACAAGGAGCTCCACAGAATGGACACTGGTTGCCACAGCCAATCAGCCGTTTGAACATCTCATCCTGGGGCTTGACGTGGAGATTCTCCAGGATCATTTGAAATGTTGTCTTTTTAAATGCCCCCCTAAGGCTGTCATCCATTTCTTTCACAGACTGAGTGAGCCAGTGGGCAAACTGTTCCTGGTCTGCCTGGTTCAGGATCATAAATGCACTGTGAGCATCCCAGGAAATTGCCAGCTTATCGTGAAGTTCTCTGCACAGATGTTTTACAAACATCTGCAGGTTGCAGCTCTTTTTATCTTTAGCCGTGTTTATTGCATTATTGATGTTACGGATGCTTGTTTTAAGACGTCTGTCTTCAAACTCAAACATTGAATTTGGATCTGGGAACCGCTGAAATATCTGCGTAAGAATCCATCTTTTAACATAATCCTCATATGAGGAAATGTAGCCCAGATAGGTGTCGTAATCATCCTTTAAAAGCAAATCCAGTAAGATTGCATACTGGAAGGACATCCGTGTGCTGAAGTGCTCCCACTTCAACATTTCATCAATGACATCCTCACCTAGGTAACGGTTGACGTAGGCTTGAACAGCCGGTTCCAGGTATTTTTCCGTGAATTCTTTGGCCTTCTTTTGGCACTGGTCTCGTTTGTGAAACACATCTTTGAAATCTGCGCAAAATTTTTGCTTGTCCTTCATTAGACATATGTAGGGATCGTTTGCATGTACAAAGTCTTCATGCATCTTCTGGAAGTCTCTGGCGGCAAATCCACAGATGTACAGTTTGAGAGAAACCTCAAAGTCTATGTCCACATTGTGCTTCTGCAGCCTTTCATCAATGATATGAAGGATGTCCTGGATGTACGTTTCATGGTAATTGTTTTTTTGTACTATCTTATCAGCAACATAAAGCCTACAGGTATATATGATGCTGTCAGCCATCTTCTGCATAATCTTTACTTCGTCTTCCATGTTGAAAACCTTTTTCACAGTTTTTATGGCTTTGGTAAACCATCCCTCAGCTGTGCATCTGAAGAACCCTGAACCACACATTCTCAGGTTCTTTTCACTCAGCAGTTCACATGCAAGGCTCCCCTTGTGTGACAGATTGCTTCTAAGAGTGTAGGACACATTATTGTAGATGTCTTTGGGCTTTTGTTCAGAGAAAGACAGTTTTGTCAGTATTTGCTTCCACATAGAGTCAAATTCTTTGTCCAGCTCTGCGTCTGTCATTTCCACATTTTTCTTTCGACATTTGGCGATTAAGTCAAACACTGCTTTTTCCACTTGCTTTGTTTGATTCTCCTTGATCCTCTCGAGTTCGTTCATTCTCCGCCTGGTGTCGGCTGCTGCTGTGAGCTGGTTGAGTACGGACCTTTGCATTTCCTGTCGCAGGCTCTTTGCACCGTTTGAGAATTCCTCTCTGTATCCTTCAACCAGATACACATGGCCCTCTGTTTGTTTATAATATTCCTTCAGGTTTTCAAGGAGCTTTGTCTCCCATTTAGATAGCTCTGTCAGGGCTTCCTCTTTCAGTCTGTTAAGAAATGCTACGATGTCTGAATGTTCAGACTCAGCATCAATACCATGATTAGAAATCCTAGTTTCTGCTTTGGTTACCCAGGTGAACATTACTTTTCTGAACTCCCGCTCCCATCTGTTAAACTCTGTGCAGAGTCTCATGTACGCCTCGGCTACCAGGCTGTTTCGGAAGCTGAAGATGAAGTTTTCATGTTTCACCGCATTCCACAGACTGGTCATCCACTTTTTAAAGTCCAGAATGGTTTGAGTGGATAGTTCACGATCTCCAAGGACATGGATGAGTTTTTTCTTGAGCTCATACACAGCCTCGCTGTATCCAGCATTGACTGGTGCCATTGGTGGGTTTCCATTCCAGAGACCAGGAACATAGCAGTTCCCAGTGTCTGGATTGTAAACCATCACATCAGTGAAGCTCTTGTTCTTCTCTTTCTTTTCCATTCTGGCTGCTGCTCGAGTCATCTCATCCAACTGTTGCAGAAGTAGTTTCCTGTCTCGCATGTTTTTGTCATGTGCCGAAACATCAGATACGTTCTGGTGAACAAACTGACATTTGGGCTTTTTGCCCACCTCCTTCATCCTGAGGAAAGCGTGCACTACTATCTGCAGGATGTCCTTCATTTCTGTTGAATTTTCCATTGCAATGTTGATGATGGTGATGTCGCTCAGCCCCACTACAAGTGTTGCAAGCTCATTGTCATGTTCATAGCTATTGTCCAGCTGTGCCAGCTCTGGGGACTTTAGGCCTTCAGTGTCCAGGATTACCATAAAGTCACAGTTAAAAAGGCTTCTGACATCTTCATTGACTTTGATGAGGAGCATGAAGGCACCTCGTGTGCAACGACCGCTACTGACTGCGAACTGAACTCCGAACATGGTGTTGAGGAGAGTGGACTTTCCCGTGCTCTGAACACCAAGCACCGTGACAACCATTATCCTGTTCTTTGGAGACACCATGTCATTAAGCTTAGCGAGAACATCACTCACCCATCTGAGAGGTATGTTGGAGGCATCTCCGTCAACAAGTTCAAGAGGAAAACCATCAAGCAACAACTTTGCGCACAGCTCTGGCAAATGCTGCAGCTGACTTCGTGATAGGTGTTTTTCTGGGAGGGAAACCGAAGCTTCGTAGATCTGACCCATTTCGCGGAAGAAATGTTCGGTCCCCAGGGAGCTATTAGAAAGCTGAATGTCGATTGCTTTGATCTCTGCTTTGTTATTAGAACTGTTGCTTTTTTCTTTGTACAACTCCCTGAGTCCAGACAGTTTTGTACGAGACACATTATCCAGATTCATTCGCATCCACTTTAGGAAGTAGCACCTCTCTGTTGCTGGGCTGGTTAAGGCATTGATGAAGCACATCATAGCTAACGACATGTCATAAGAGTTCTGCTTTTTCCTCATTTCATTTTTCTTTCTCCGGAGTTCATCCTTGTACTGCTCTATGTTATCAGACCCAGCTTTTCGAAGTCGAAATTCCTCCTTCTCTAAGCTGGTCAGATCCTTCCATATCTTTCCTTGCAAAGGAAGCTGATTTTCTTTAAACCTGTAGACATCTCCAATTTTTTCTGTGATAGCATCCGCTTTTTGCTTTCCCACTTGGCACTCTTCAAAGTCTTCATCAACCAGGATTCCCAGTTCATGGGCAATGCCAGCCATCTGCTCTACTGACATCTTCATGTTTGAGTTCTTAAGTGCATCGCTGACTGCTTTCTTCAAATCTTTAATGAAGTCTGCATCATTTTTACCCACGGGTCTTATTATGATGTTGTTTTTGGTCAAGTGCAAGCTGGTCCCTAAAGTTTTTAGAGCCCTCAAAGTTTTTTCGCTCTTACTCAAATGGCTGCCAACCAAAAAGATCTTCGCTTTGCCGTTTTTATTCATTAGCAGTTCACAGTCATCCAAAGTATCAAAGAACACAAAAATAGCCGCTGATGCCTGACACAGGAAGGAGAATTGGGATTCAAAGGAAGCAATGTCCCCGTGAAGGTTGGCAACAGTGATTGGCTCAACAAAAATGTCCATGTTTATGTTTCCACAAGGAAGGTACCAGGTGATTTCAGTCAGTCCGTTGGATATCTTTCTCGGACAGTCTCCACACTCCATGTTGCGATGAACAAAGGTGTCATGGTACTGCTGAGAACTGCTTAGAAGCTTATTGAGGGTCTCTGACTTGGACAAGGTGCAGTCACCCAGTCTAACAAAAGAGACCATAGGAAGTTTAGAATGAACAATTCTTTCCTCAATGAATCCTTTGGATTCCAGAAGATGTTGAGGTCTGTACTTTTTAACGATGTCTCTCATTGCCCACAGCATTAGTGTGAGCTGTGTTGTGCCACAGTTGGGAAGCAACAGAGGCACAGAGAACTGGCACATTGACATTTTTAGGGCCATTTCTTGCTGTACAAAACCATCAGAACACAGAAAGAGGGCTGTGATTAAGTCGAGAGGATTTATACTGTCACTAACGGCAAAATTGCTAAACAGTTCCTCAAAATTTAACTCCGTAGCCATTGAGGGCTCATCAAAGTTTGAGTCGCTGGCTGATTTTACATTTCTAGCTGTCACATTAACCATCATCAGTTTCTTTAGAAAATACCAAGGAATGTCAGATTTACACTTGACCGGATCATCTTTGATGGACTTTGCATCAATCTCTAGTATCTTACTGAGTGGCAGTTTGTCTTTGTAGTACTGCTTCAACCCCAGATCCTGCAGGATGACATCCAGGTTTTTCCCTGTAGAAATTAAGATTTGTGTCATTTACTCTGTAATTAAATGTTTTTGGTACTTGATTTCAAACTTGCCAATTTCTGTTTTTACTTACTTTCATCAGGCCATGTTTCTCCTTGTCCTCTTGGATTGGTATTAGCAGTGTTTTGGGTCACTTCTATCTCCATATCCTCCATAATTAAAGAGGTTTTTACATCAACAGGAGTGTCCAAAGCTGCTGTTTTCTGTTGTCTTCACAAGAGACAGGGAGCTGCGGATAGAACGACTATTAGAGTATATAGAGCAGCTTTGCCAATTGCCAACAATTGTTTACAATTATTATACTTCTTTTTGGCTGAACTTGTAACATTGAAGTCACAGCCTTAATCCACAAGGCAAGGCAAGTTTATTTGTATAGCACCTTTCATTACAGGACAATTCAAAGTGCTTTACATGGAAACAGTAAAAGCATTACAGATATAGAAAAGAAATAAAAACAGCAAAA
>JBAMIG010016475.1:0-12777 GCA_037177335.1 Kiunga ballochi | reverse complement strand
AAAATAAATAAAATGATTAAATTATGCATCTTGAAACAAAGTGCTTTAGAAAAAAGCAGCAGCATTGAGCTCCATCTTGACTTACAGTAACAATCTCAATTTATTCAACAAAACTATTTCAAATCATCTTAACAAATTCTCCTTCAGTTTCTCCTTCTTTCCCCCTTATATTTCACTTCCTTCCTTTTTTTCAGTGCGAGAATTGAGCTTTTGTTTGCCCTGCCAAGATTTTAAATCTTTGCTGGAATGGTGTCAGGGCCATTCTCTTGCACACGTGCAGGTGCTCATTGGTGAGCCTGGATCGATATTTTGTTTTTATTATATTCATGGTGGAGAAATATGGCGTTACATATCTGCCATTAATGACGAGAGCGTATTTTGTAATCGAGGGAGCATATTTGTAAATCGAGAGCGCGCACTGACCTGATAGCGGGCGTATTTAGTAATGGAGAGCGCGTATAGCTCTGATCGCAGAAGTTTCAATTTCTCGCGAGCACCTGAATGCAGCACCTGTTTAGCGGGCGTTTCTGTCAGTCAGTGGGCGGGAACTCTTATGATTTATCTGATTGGCTGGAATTTAGCTCAGTCAGATGACAGCTCTATGTTCGCTTGTCATCCAACTGTCACTTTCCCTTGTTTGGCACGGACTGCATTCAGAGTTGCGAGCTGATGTGATTGGCTAAATAGCATCACGTGGGGGCTTAACTCGCACATGATTGGTTTGTATTTTCCCGGTCTACTGACGGTGCTGTGCTGTTTAAGGAAAAGCATACGCTGGAGTTGAATCGCCCCGTCAAAATTACAATTTTAATAATCTGTTTACTGTAACTCCGGGTCCGAATGGAATGGCATCTGGGTCCGGTTAGTGACCCCCGATCTATTTCATTTTCTGCCTGTATGATGTGTGATTTTATATTTTAGCCTACCTGATTCTCTCTTGCAGTAAGATTTAAGCTTCTTTTTATCGTGTTTCCAGCTCACTTGGTTGCTATGGTTACATGATGCATAGTTTTCTGGATTCTGAATCCAGATCTCAAAGGGGCCTTATTGCTATTTGGGTGGTTGGGAGCAGGACAGTGAGTGATTGGTAATCTTTTCCAGATTTTGCATTTTCATGAGAAGGAAACCATCCTTCACTGCTTATATAAGACAGAAAATTCACTGAGACATTTTCAATGCTAACATGTCACATAAGGATTGCTGAACGAAATAACGACTAAACAGAAATGGATGGATGCTTTTAGAAGCCAGCCACAGTTTTACAACAATGTTTTTATTTGTGACCACTGCTGGATGAAAAAGGCCCAGTATGACGGGGGATTTGCTACCAGGCTTTTGTCGACAGGTGGATCTGTTCCTACTATGAAGCACCACATTTCTGATTGTGAAATGCAAGGTGTTAGTAAAACCATCCATCCATCCATTTTCTACCGCTTAGTCCCTAACGGGGTCGCGGGGGGGCTGGAGCCTATCCCAGCAGTCAACAGGCGAGAGGCGGGGTACACCCTGGACGGGTCACCAGTCCATCACAAGTTAGTAAAACCAAATTAACCAAAAAAGCTGTTAGTTTTGTTTTGATAGTGTGTGAGCAACAGTCAAATTAAAAAGTTAACCCACACTGACTTTCTCTTACATTCACAACTAAATTAAAATTTTTACTACCTGGTGTGTGTGTGTGTGAGAGAGAGAGAGAGAGAGAGAGAGAGAGAGAGAGAGAGAGAGAGAGAGAGAGAGAGAGAGAGAGAGAGTGAGAAATCCAACTTTTCAGTTAAACAAGCAGAAAAACTTCTCTTATTTTTAGTAGTGAAGTAACTGAAAACGAAGTAAAGTAAGTAGAAAATAATAGTTGAGTAACGAGTGAATAGTTGAGAAAATTTTTAAAGTTCACAGTTACTGCTGTTATAATTTAATGTCATTTACCTGCTATCGTCTCAAAAGGACATAAAAGCTCCTTTTTAACGTGTTTCCAGCTCACTTGGTTGCTATGGTTACAGATTATGTGGTTGTGGTTGTCACAGCGGATGCTTCTGCTGATGTTTGAGGCCTCTGTGCTGCAGGTTACAGTGAGGTTACAGGAGGACTTGTCGGGGTCACTGTCAGATTTACTTCATCTGAGGAATAACATCAGGAGTGAATGATTTATAATACAAATACTATGATTTGTTGAAAATTAAATTAAAAACTAAAATAAGCAAACAAAACCATAAATAATTATCTTGGACTATGACTTTGTATTCTGCTGCTGTTTTGTCGTCTCCTTTCTCTTACTGCCTGATAAGTTCCACTGTTGTTGTGTAGAAAATGTTTTAGTAGCAGAGAGTAATTTCCTTCAGTAAAGTCAAATCTTTCTTTATATAAAAGAAAGATTGTTGTTTTGTTGTCAGAAGTCAACTATTTTAGAGTCACCAAATTTCCATAAAAAGTCTAATTTTTCTGTAAGTTTAACAGGTGTCTTTATATCCAGACGCAGGTCGTTTCCACGCAGCACAAACACTTCAGGACAGATAATATAAACACATTAACATTAAGGTTACATAACTCTGATTTATTTAGAATTATTGTTAAAACTTTTCTTTTGGAATGGTTGATGAGTCTGACTACCCATAATGCACTTGATGCTTCCCTGTCTTTTCTTCTCTGCTCCTTATTTTCCATCCTCTGATACGGATCAAGCAAATTAACTCTGGCCCACCTTGAGTCACTGCAGGAAGCAGACTACAACGCAGAGGGCAGGGCATTGTGGGTAAACACAGATAAAACATACAGAAAACATAACTGGGATATATGGAACATAGTCAGACAGACAAAAATTATGTAAAAGCTTTGATAAGACTGTTTTAGAGCCAAGACCACAAGAGTTTATTGCAGAACTGTGTTTATCATCTGTGCATCATTTCACTTTTCCTGTGTTCTGTCAGGCTGTCAAAGTCACCATTATACGTTATATGCTGGAGAAATTTTCTTTTACCACTAAAGAAATTCTGTCAGTGAAATACGGAAGATAAAGATATGATTTTTATTATTTGTTTTATGTCCATTAATGCTACAAAATTATTAAAAACCAGTGCTGATCGCAGATATAAATTGGCTAACTGTTTAAAAAGAAGAAAGAAAACAAAACAAAAACTGCTCGTCCTGGATGTAAAACATTTTACAGCTACTTTAAAGCAAGATTTTTTTTATTTAAAAGTGTTTACAGAAATAAAATAGTCTTTACCTTGACTTAAACACAAATATATATAAAAAAACAGTCCACAAAAATAAAATGCGCTCCATTTTTACATGCACAAGGAATAGATATTCGGTCCATTTCAGGAAGTATTTGTTTGGTTTGGGGTGTTTCTGACTTCGTTCCACCATCTATAGACATTTAATTGATTAATTTAATTACCGGTAAATAATTTAAATGACAAGACTTATAGATGAGAAAATGATGCAAAAGCAGCATACAGTAAAATAATAAAAGCTCATAGATCTGACTGTTTTGCAAACATCTGAATAAACTTGACCTTTTTGATGACTGATCATTAATAAAAAAAAAAAATGTAAAAACAAGTTAAATGTTGAAACAGTGGTCTTATTTTCATCTTCTGGCTCCGTCAGGTCATTGAACCTGTGCATGCACTGACTCTGGTGTGTGTGTGTTTTCATCCGGCTGTGTCTGTCGGGTCTCAGCCAGGTTTAAGGGTCCAGTGTGAAAACCAACCAAGGCGTAAACAGTTGTGGGAGCAGAACCATTTTCTGCAGACTTTGGACTGACATTTTGGCTCGTTCCCGCTTCCTGGAGATAAATCAGAAATGTTTTTGTATTATTTGTCAATATAAACTTTTCCTAAACACTATGTATTACTGTAAGAAGCCAGACAGCGAATGTGAACAGATTTTCTCTTTTCACAGCAACACATTAAAACAAAACAGTACAAACAGAAGCATTTCATATGAGCAGAGCCGTTGTTTTAATGAGTTCAGCATTGTTTTAGCTGAGATAACAAAGCTATGAAATAATTATCCTGAGCTGCAAATAGACCGGACCATTTAGAACAACGTTTTTCTGTTCTTGTTGTATGTTTTCACTAAAATGTTAAGTTAATATCAGCTTTTCTACCTGTTTTTCTGGCTTATTGGCATTTTTCCAGGATAAATCTTTCAGTTACTGCTCACCTCATAAATACCTCCAACTGTATCATCATTGCTTTCTCTTCTACCTGTCACCAAAAGTATAAATAAAGTTATTCAGAGTATTATCATATATACAAATACACACACACACACACACACACACACAGATTGTCATGTTCACACAAACTAAAGAACTAATAAAAGCAACAACTTTTACAAAAGGCAGTAAAAATGAATAAAGTTATGTTTGGATGAACTGTGGAAAAACTGATTTTTATATCACCTCCTTTTTGTTTGTATTTTATATGAATACTCTTCTTCAGAAATATGGTCTGAAGTCATTTGTTTAAACATCAGGAGCTAAATAATGCTAATTCTAATGTTAATCTTGACTGAATACAAGCTTTTGATGAGAGTCTCACCTGAGTGGAGGGTTAATAAATTAAAAATATGGACGCACAGTTAAGTATTACTGAAAGAGCTGTTCTTTTTGGATAAAAAGTATTAATATCCAGAATAATCAGACAGTGAGAACATGATTCACACTGTCATTTGTTGCTACAGCACCAGATGGAGCCAATTTCTAAATGAGAACAAAGTGTCATTAGTTTATGAAAATATTTTACGTTAATAACATGAATATGGGCGAGAAACTTGTTCTGTTTGTTGGTTTTTATCTTCGGAAAAACACATTTATCAGTTTTAAATGAGAGTGCTCATACGACAGACAGTCAGTCAGACAGGGTTTGCTGAAAAAGCTCACTGAGACTTACATTTCCTGTAAATAAAGACACAAACCACAACCAGAAACACTGCCGACACTGTTGCTGTCACAGCTGTGGGTGTGACTGACGCTAAGAGAGCTGTGAAAATAATGAGAATGATTAAAACGGCAATCAATGTGTCAATATTACAGAGAAAAAAAACAGATAAAAGCTTAACCGTTAGGGTTTAAGTGCTTGAGAAAACAGGTGGATCAGCCAGGTTTAAACTACAGTTTCTGCCTGTATAATATAATTTCACGTTACCTGATTCGCTCTCACAGTCAAGTTTGAGCTTCTTTTTATCATGTTTCCAGCTCACTTGGTTGCTATGGTTACAGATTATGTAGTTTTGCTCCAAGTAGAAGTTGATAGAGGAAGACTGGATTGTGGTTGTGAAGCTGGCGTTGTTCCCCAGAGAGCAGGTCTGGTTGTCACAGTGGACGGTTGTGCTGAACTGGGAGTCCTGGTTGCTGCAGGTCACAGTTAGGTTGCAGGAGGAGCTGCTGGGCGTTACTGTCAGCTTTACTGGAGACACTTCATCTGAGAAATGACAATAACTGCGAATAGCCCAGAAGCACAATGATATAAAACGAAGATATAATGTCAAAATAGAAACTGTAAAAATGTACCTTGGATTGTAACTTTATATTCAGCTATAGTTTTGTCTGTCTCCTCACTCACCACCGCCTTATAAAGTCCACTATTATTATGTTGTACTTGTCTTACTAGCAGAGAATAATTTCCTGCAATTAAGTCAACACTTTCTTTATATGAGGGATAAATAGTTTTTTGGTTGTTAGAAGTATATTTTACTAATTTACTTTCACCAAATTTCCATAAAAAATCTGTCATTACTGTGAGTTCAACGTGTTTCTTTACATCCAGACGCAGGTCGTTCCCACGCAGCACAAAGACTTCAGAACCTACGAGGACAGAGGATGAAAACATGTTATTTTAACTGGATTTCTTACAATGAATATATAATAAATAATTTATTTTTATTATCAGCTGTGATAGACCATGAACAAGCAAGCAAAGAAAACCGATGGAGATTTAAAAAATCTTCATCCACTGACAGCATAAACACAAGCCTTCAGTGTGGGGAAGAGAATAGATCTATGTCTTTTTTAATAGTTTATTTTTGTAGTTACGTGCAGGAATTTCCAATGAAAATAGGTTGTGAACCACTGTTGCAGTGAAGAAACAACAGTGTGTACAATGAAAGACTTCGTCAAGTCCACTGCATGATAGAAAGATACAGGAGATCCTTCCTGCAGCTGCCATCACCCTCCAGAGCAAGGTGTTACCTTTTCATAAAGTATTTCTAATAAGATTTAATTATTTTTATATCAGTTGTGACCAGTATACAGTACTGTATGTATTAAAAATAATTAACCAGCTTTAACACTGATGGTGTTTGTATTTACAGCACATTGAAAACAATATTGTTGCTAACAGAACATCAGGGTGCTTTTAGGTATTTCTAGTGGAGGTGTAGTTGATTTAGTTGATTTTCAAACCGTCCATGGAAACTCGTTTTTGGTGCGGTCTCTTTAAATGTGAGGGATGTTAAGCCCCGCCCCCCTCCGGGTCACAGGAAGTTCAACTTTACCCTGTTCCGCCATTTTTGTAGCTTCATAGCAGCGATATGCTAAAGTCCCGGCAAAGAAACATTTGATTGGTAAGCTAATAGAGAATTTTTAATTCTATTTAATAAATTGAAGCATAAGAGTTAACAATTCAGACTTGAACACATTTAACATGTACAGGTATATAAAATGACTCTGAGCTGCATTAGAATAGAGAAAATTAAATGGACTGAAAAAATGACCAAAAATAATGTAAAGATATATGTGTAGCATCAAGAAGGAATAAATGCACATTTTCTGCTCGACTAAACACTTAAAAGTACACAAAAACTTGTATTTAAGGGCTCAAATTGGCTTTTGCATGATATGTCCCCTTTAAATAACTTCATGTTGTATCACTACCCTTTTAATTGGTGTTTTAATAAAGATCCATTAGATTATTTTTTTAGGGATTTTTGTTTTTGTCATCTCCTTCCTCAGACACTCCTACCACCCCACCATTATTAAAATCCTTTCTGGACGTCGAGATTTCAGTCAATTATTCTGCTTTTTTAAACAATGTTCTGCTCAAACACAAGATGTTAATCATTTAAAACTGACTTGGACATAAAAAGTTATCAGTGTTTTCAGGAAATTGTTTCAACCTTTTGTTTCATATGTTTTCATATGTTGTAAAGTCTTACATTGACCTATTTTCATTTACCTGAAAGAAAAACTAATAATTAAACATAAATATATAATATAGCCTATAAAACTATAATTAAGACAACATATTCACTAAAGAATGGCCGTTTTAACTGAAATCTCACTGATCTTGTAAGTTTTATCTCTTCCTGGATGATGTTTATTAGAATCTCTGGTCCTGCAGTAGAACAATAAAACTATCTTTAAGAGAAAAACATAAGTTTTTACCTTGTGCTTGGAGTGAATTCAGCAGAAAGGCTGTAAAAAGAAAAGCAGCAGCCATAATCCTGTGAACCTGGATTCTGTTTTACACTAAGAAGAAGTAAAACTGAGGATTTTTTCCTTCCAGCCAGACTTAATATCCTCTTTCTGTATGTTTCACAATGTGTTCCTCTTCTGTTACCAATAAATTATGAGGGATTCATTTACATTTTTACTTTTACTTTTGCAAAGTACTTTAAACAAGTTTATTTATCTGGGTTTTCAGTAATTAAAACACAAAAATGTTTCCAATAATTTCAGTGAGAAGTGAAATATAATAATATAGTTTCCTGATGTGTTAATTTCTAACTGTTATGACTCATTACAAGTGAATCAGAAATAACTTTTTTAAACACAACTCATGTTACCCTGATATCTAGCTCCATAGTTAAGAAAACAAAAGTAAAGAAAAAACAGAAAGACTTGACTTAGTGTGTTTGTTTTACTGGTAAAAGTGGCAACATGTGGAAAAAAGCACCTTTAATGTACAGTAATACAGTATTAAGCAATGTTAGCAGATGCTCTTTGAATTTATTTAAAAGTTATGCAAACTCACATTTCCTATACAAAATATTTAAGTTTAAGACATCAGCAGACAGAGGCTCATTAAAAATGAAGGTACAAGTTCTACATCCATCATTTTATGACACTTTTTCTGCCTCACGGTAATAAATACCTGGATATGAACGTCCCCGATGAAAATCCAGGATGGATTAAATAAAACTACGACATAAAACCACAAAAAGCTTCTATTTAGTATTTCGTGACTGTTTAGTGTTTACAGGTCTGTCCACATGTCCGTACACCGTCTGTGGTGCAGATGTGTGTTTATGTGGCGGGGTGCGTTTGGTCGCAGCAGCCGTCCGACAGGAAACCACGTCGTAGGTGGATGTGGGATGAATACCTGAAGCATCTTCTGCAGGATTCTCATAAACATTTTGGCCAACTGTATATATCTAAATAAAGTACAAAAATGTATAATAAATAAAATAAGTTTTTTTATGTTGTTTATTTGATCAGTTTTCTTTAAATGAAGCAAACAAAAAAACTTACCACAGAAATGTCATTTCCTGTCCTTTTATTGCTGCTTCTTGTCCCTGTAAAACAAAAAACAAGACTTAATATCAAGCTTAATATGCTTTTTTTTATTTTAAAAAGACATTTTATTTGTGTTCAACGTGTAAAACATGTTTTATAAAAACTCCACGTTTTTACAACTATTTTTAGGAAACATGCTAACGGAGGCTTGTGTACATACATGAATCTTCATTACCATACCTATCTATGTAAGCATGACTGAGACAAGTGATAGCTATGAAACCCAGTTTGTGTCTGACTGTGGTTCTGATCATGTTGCTCAGCTTTCATTTACTGTTTATATTTCTGTTTACTTATATAAATTATAAAATTTCCTTTGTATTCTTCTACAGAGATTTTTTCTCTGGAAGGGATGAGTCAATGGTGATGAGCAAAAGGAGGAGGAAGATGATGTAAGTTGCACCTTGACATTCTGTGGTTAATTTTTGTACTTTTTAAGTGTTTCTGATGGAGAAAAAAGCTAAATAATTCAGATTATTCTCTAGGTACAAGCTACGGTGGTGAAATGTCTCTCACACTTACACTTTATGAGGAGAATGACGGTACAAGCTACAAACAGCAGCAGAACCACTAATGTTGTAACTGTCTTTATCAGACTTTTGGTGGTGATGTGACCTGTGAAGACTTGAAGAACATTTACATATTTAAAAAAAAGTCCAAATATTTCAGGAATAATTACAATGTGAAACAAGAACAAGTCAAATATAAAACTATAAATCACTGTATAGATTTCAACTCTTTTTTTTTAAGTCTTATTGCATCAAGGAAAACCCAAATAATTCTGTTTTTACTGTTTTTACTGTTCTCCATATTGAGTATCATGTGTCTGTGATACGTTTAAAAGCATTTTGGGTTAGATTCAACATGGATAATGTTTGTTTTATGGGATTATTACCTGTACAATGTTTGCTTTAAAACTTGCCTGATTTAGTCTCACAGTGAGATTTGGGTTTGCTTTTATCATACTTCCAGCTCACCCGGTTGCTATGGTTACAGATGATGTAGTCTTGCTCCAAGTATAACTCGAGAGAGGAAGCCCAGATTGTAAAAAGCTTGTTTCCTTCAGCAGAGAGCAGTTCAGGGCGTCACAGTGGACGGTTCTGCTGACGTTTGAGTCCTGGTTGCTGCAGGTCACAGTGAGGTTGCAGGAGGAGGATGTAAAGACGGGGGTCACTGTCAGTTATACTGAAGACACCTCATCTGAGGAAGAACATCATGTGTGAATGATTTGGAAGGAAATGGATTCAAATATGACAAAAGAAGAACAAACGTACCTTGGACTGTGATTTTGTATTCAGCTACTGTTTTGTCTGTCTGCTCACTCACTACCGCCCTATAAACCCCACTGTCACTGGGTTGTACATTTTATTTGTAGCAGAGAGTAATTCCTTTCGTTAAAGTCCGCCCTGCCTTTATACCTGGTGAAAATATATATTCTTCTCTCAGGAGTTAATCGAAGTATGTTGGCTTTACCAAAAGTCCAAAAGAAATCTGTTTTATCACTGAATTTAAACGGTGTCTTTACATCCAGGTGTAAATCTTTTCAACGCTGCACAAACACTCCAGAACCTGTGAGGAAGATAGCACAAAGATTAATTACAGGATGAGCAAACATCTCCTCACTGACGCTAACTTTGCACCTTTCAGATGAATATCACTTGAAGAGCTTATTACAAAAATAAGCATCATTACAAAATTATCCCTTTTTTTTAGGATTTATCTTACTGCTTCCCTCCTGCTGCTGGGATAGCTTTCAGGTTTTCAGGCCAGAGTGGAGGAATCTTAAAGCAGTGGGGTCAGGTATTTTAGGTGTCAGGTGTTTATTTTAGAAAGATTTGATTTGATAAGGAACAAAAACCACAGTGTATAAGCAACAGAAAGTGCGGGGCAATCACAATCTATACATATATGTACACATGTACACATATATCTTACCTCAACAATCAAACAGAATTTCTGACTTTTTCTTAGTTGTCATTCATTAAAAAAGATATTGTCACCGATGAAAAACCCAACAGCAACAACGTAAGATTACCAGGTGTTAAAAAGGCCCCTTTAAGACTGCACCCACCAGCCAGCCAATCAAAGCACCCGATTATGCTTCTTAATTCATTTCACTGCCTGTCCGTTATAAGTCGCTTAAGTAATATATGTTTTTGAGGCCTTTAACATAACAGCTGTTATCTGTTGTAAGTGCGTCTAATGCAAGTAAGAGACTGTTCCTTGTATTTAAAGATCCTCTATTTTTTTAAATTAATCCTCTAGTTTGATATATGTGGAGCTAATTAAGCCTGTTTAAGTCTGTTATCAGCAGATTCTTTGCTGTTCATCTTCAACTGGGGACCATAAACCACAAAAAAATATATCATTCTTTTTGTTCAGCTAATGTTACAGAAAATTGTAGATGAAAACAGGGTGTAAATGAGTTTACATGTGTTTTCTTTCTGTGTCTTACACAGAGATTTTAGCGCCACTGTAAAGCAGGAACAAAAACATATAAGATAAAAATCTAAAACGCTAAAGGAAATGAGATTTAACCTTGTTTTTGACACGAGCCAACAAGAAAAATAGTCAATAAATATAAGATATTTTTCATTTCTACAAGCAGGAGGAAGTCTGTCTGAAATAAAAGATAGACCACAGCTTGTTTTCAGGAAGTGTTTTTGTTTGCTGTTAATAGGTGTGAGAATAAAGTTTAGGCCCTATAAGGAGTGCAACAGACATCTGTTACCGTCAAAGAGATGCTAATAAAGTGCATGAAGCAAAACAATGAGATTTCTTTTTTTAAAACATAAAGATGAATGCATCCATGTCACAGAGGACGTTTCCGTAAAAGTTCATAATACTGATTTAATTATGTAAATGCTATAATGCTCTTTTAGTTTACACTCATTTGATATTTTGTTGTTTAGTTTTGGACTTTGGTTGGTATTTTCTCTACATCTTCCTCTTCTTGTCTTATTATTTTTATCCACTAGAGGTCGCTCTGTTTTCTCTCTGTCTGCCTTTTAATTGAACTTTTCTTTATCAGCTCAACAGTTTCCACTCATTGTCAACGTGGATTAGAAGTAAAAAGAAAAAAAAAAAGATAAAACAAAGAGAGCAAGAGAAAAAACTATCAACACAAAGTAAAAGATAAACAATTTTATGATAAAACATCTGTAGGTTTTGGGTTCCTAAAGCCAAACAGGGAATTCCCCAGAACCCTGTATAAATGTAGGCTACGTGTAGAGGTAAAGGCAGAACAAGTAATATTAAATCAATTTCCAGGTTTTCATTAGACCTACACTTCAGCAGGATACACACATAATAAAGATCATTGGGCTTTTTTGTCCTTATTTTCTGCCTTCTCAGCCAACTACAGTGGACATCAGATTGTTTTATCTAAACTTTCTTATAAGATTATTTTAAATGTAATATTATTTATATAGCCCAGTATCACGACAAAGTCGTCTCAAAGGGCTTCCAACACAGTTAATCACACAACATCAGACATAACTCACAATAAACACAAATAATGACTACACTAAACTATGCAGACCCAGGACATCCCAGACCCTCCTCAGTAAGGAAAACTCCTTAAAAACTGGAGATAAAAAATGAAGAAACCTCATGGAACCCACATCGGAAGAGAGATCCTCTGTTGACCTCACAGATGCGTTAGTAATTAGTCCTGACAGTCGGCTACAACATCACCTGTTACCTGCTGACACTCCTCACTGTGTTTCTGGTGGTTTTGATGACTTTTATTTTATGTCCACCAAATAAAACATTCTTATATTTTAAGTTCTGTGAGAATTTCTACCTCACATTCCAGAAAATACCTATTTTTTGCCTTTATTCCTGCTGAGCCGTCACAGAAATAGGATGGATTAGGTGTTTACCTGACCTTTTATAGTCAACACGTTGGCGTGACAAGACGCTCCTGTACATGCGCCACATTTAGTCTTGGTCCTGATTTATAAACAAACAAGCGTGGGACGTGCACGCACACTGTTTTATAAATTGGGATTAAAATGTGCAGCACTTCCTGTTTTTCGTACGTACGCCTCCTGTAGGCAACTTAGCTACTCAAAGCTTTATAAATGAGACCCCAGGACTCAGGGCAGCAGAGCGAAAATTGCATAAATCAAAAGAACACATTGATATGTCCGAGTACCGGCAACAACTCTCACTTTTTACATACAGCCTAAAGGCTGCAAAGATAGACTTCTATCAGAACAAGATCCACAATGCTCCTTCCACACGTCAGCTGTTCGTGG
>JBAMIG010016392.1:0-12805 GCA_037177335.1 Kiunga ballochi | reverse complement strand
TCCTTTTGCATGAAGTACTGCATCAATGCGGCGTGGCTTTTTCATAATATTCTAATTTCCTGAGATGTACCTGTAAGTCTCTCACCCGTTGGCTGCAGGGATAGGCTCCGGCCCCCCCGCGACCCCGTTAGGGACAATGCGGTAGATAATGGATGGATGGATGGATGGATGGTACCTGTAAGTCATTACAGAAAGCTGAGATGTCATACTAGCCATGGCGTTGCACCCCTCCTTCTGGATGGAACAAAGAAGATGAAAGAACACCAGTTTGTTCATATACATATTCTATGTATACAAAAATATTGGGATAAGAGCATAAGTTATGCAAGGCCAGGTACAGAAAACTCAGCAGGTGTTGCCTCAATGTGAATCTGTTCATATTGAACTTGTCTACAACACCCCGGTAGATTTTCCTGGCAGGCGGCGGTGAGTAGACCGGGTAACGTTCGGCTGTCCAGAAGACGCTGATAAAAAAAAATCAACGATAATTCTGTCATCTTTGGTTGTAAACTAAGAGTGAATCAGTGATGAAACATTTATACAAATGTAGACTTCACATCTCGGTTCACCTTAACCTATACCATTTAAAGCTCATCTGAACCCATTCTGTTCAGGTCTTCTAAAACCGGGCCATCCTTTTCATTGGGTCTGCTTTCTATACCCACTTGTGGAGCAGTTGAGGGTAGCTATGTAGTAATGTATTTAAAAAAAAACTCAAGTAAAATGGTAAATAAGATGTAAGGTTAAAGGGAATGAGAACACACATGAGACATTGAAAGGATGAACATACAGCCAGTCTGTTCAGGAATAACAGAAACCATTTAGAGATGCTGTCAGATACAGTCAGCCAGTTTCCCACCAAGACTGAAAGACTTCCTCCAGACTTGGTGTTTTTCGCTTATCAGTCCCATCCTAATTCTCATTCTGCACACTTCTACGTCTACTTTTTCATGCATTTGGATAATTTACTGTCTGACCCTAAAACAATGTCTGGAGAAATGTTCAAAGAAGTGAATTATGTCGTTACAAGGCAGTTGAAGGCAATGTGTGAGCTGGAGAGGCGGATGAAGTGTGGATGCCAGCTGAATGAGACATTTGACTGCTGTCCACCTGGACATTCATCCCATTATTACTGGGTGAGTGACTGCTGTCTGAAACACTACTCATCTCTTGAGGACTGAACTTTTTAACCCACATGAACAAACATGGCCTTCCGTTTAGAGAAACTGGTGGTGTAGAGGTTATATAACAGAGAGCGACGGTGCCACTAATGATCCTGTAAATGTGATCATTAGGCTGCCGAGCCTTTGCATTACAACCCAACAGAACTGATGCATTCGTTATGCAATGAAGTTGAAAATGTTCATTTGTCTCCTGCAGTGACTCAATAAGCAGAACTCTGCAATGTGGCATACATGTCCTCCATCTGGACCTGGTTGCCAGTAGAGTCCAGTTTTCCTTCCTCGGCATGAAGCCATCCTTACACTGCTCCCTCACTCTGAACCGATTTCTCATTACTTATCCACATTACTGAGGGCAGCCATCAGATGTACATCTTTTACCCTGGCAGGGAAGCAGCAGAGACATGGATGCAGGTGTATTGCAGAGAAGTGGTAACTTTTAATCTCTGCATCTTTTCACTTGGGTTGGAAGTTGGAGCATCAATCTGACCCTGGCACCACTCCATTTTATATTCTATTGCCCTGGAAACCATACAAACCACATGAAAAAAGCATTCCAGATAATTAATGCTAAGTACTGATCCAAAAAGGCAATCCGAAATGAAAAAAATAAAATCTGAACACCGAACCACGCTCTTTTAATATTTTAATTGTGTGACATTTCAGGCACTAGCCCTCCTACAGACATGCAAGAGACATGAAGACACTTTTACATATAAAAAATGCCCCTGAGGCCACCAAATATAATCACATGGTTCAATGCAAGACTTGCATCCAAAGAGCACAAAAAAATCTACACAAGTGGACAAAATTTTTGGTACCTTTGGTTAATGAGAGAAAAACACAATGGTCAGCAGAAATCGGGCAAAAGATCATTCTGGCTGAAGATGGTAGATGATGTAAAATGATCTCAGGCCACAATTTGGAAATGTGATCCCCAAAAGCAACAACTAGAGGAACATCAAGAATGTAATGATACAGTCAGTGAGCAAACATCCATCAAGCCATGGAGTACAAAGGATGGAGCACTGAAAATGTCTTAAAAGTCAACCATTGTTTCAAAATCCCACGACCCCGTTAGGGACAAAGTGGTCGAAAATGGATGGATGGATGTTTCAAAATCTTTTCAATAGGTAATATGAACAGAAGACAGTCCTTGCTCAGAGCAGATACACAGGTTTCAGACGGTTTGTTTCCTTCCATGGTGTGGTAGCTCCCTGTTGCTGTTTTTTTTTTTTAATAATAGGATCTGCTGGCCTGTGAGAGGTCGCTGGATTCTGAATCCTAATAAAATAAAGCTCCAAGCTGCAAAATTCAGTGTCTGACCAGTGAGTTCATAGTTTTATTACCGACCCCGGTTCCATGCTTTTTCCATGGTGACAGGTTTTTCCACTGATATATCCTCCCACTGTCATAGTCTGCTGCTGATCGCTGTTCAATTTGGTCATTTTGAAAAATTAAATTTTCTGGTCACATAGGAATTACATCACCATGCCATTATTGGTGTACTTAAAGGTCTTTATAAAAAGGCCAAAATGACGAATAAACTGGCAAAGAGATTAGCAGATACAGATCAACACAACGGCACAGCTTTCCACCTTTTATTCACTGTGTCATTTATGAAGTTAAACTCTCTCATCTGATGGCTTGCTGCCAGTGCCACCAGTAATAAGAAAATGTTGATGTTTTGGAGTAAAATGGGAGTAAAAAGTGGACATGTAGTATTTTACTGATAAATTAGCTAGATACACGTTTTATTGACAGATTTCCTGAGTGTTGCTGCGATCAGCTGTGAAGATACGAGGCAGCGGACTGCAGTACCTCATGTTTGTGGAACCAAGGGGTAAGACACAGCAAGTGGAAGCCAAGGATTTCACCTAGGACCTTTAGTACCTTCTGGAGGTCTAGTACCTTCTGGAGGTCCTACATGTTGGTCCTACAAATCTGGCTTTCTTACTTTCATTTTTTTTCCATCAAAAGTAAAATTTTTACTTTTTAGTCTGGATGCCTGTAGCTTCAGAGGACATCATGTCCATCCATGTCCAGCTCAGCTGTCCTGTAGCAGGAGACATTCTGTCTCACACTGACTTACACACACATATGTTCATGTATAATTGATGCAGGTAGGAAGCTGTGCAGCAATTACATGTAGAGCTGCTAAAAGCCTGCAAGCTTCCTCTCCATTAGCTGTCACCATCACCATGTTCCTTCAGACATTCCTGTTGTTTTTGTTGTTGTTGATTGGCTGCTCACACCTTCGCTCTACAGTTTTATCACACACAAGATTTAAAGACACCATCAGACACCATCACCCGGTTTAAACTGACCACAAACCCATTTTACATTTAAACAGAACTTTTACACAACCAGAATTCAGATTATGATTAATTTCTGATTGTTAGCTGTGTTAATAATAATAATAATAATAATAATATTTAATAATAAATAAATAAATAAAATGGCAAGCTGTCACTTAGAACAAAGCTCATTATCATACTGATGGTAATTAGATTTTTGTGACAATGCTTATTAATAAAAATTCTTATTAATATGCTGATTAAAATGAAAATATGGTGTTTATTATAATGCTTATGCTTCTTATTGCGATACTTATTGCAATAGTTATAATGCTATTGATGCTTTATACAATGTTTATTACAATGTTCATGATATTATTACAATGCTTATACATAAGGCTTTGAAAGCAAGCTGGTAATGACTGATTTCCGATAGAAGTCAATTCTCAAAAATAATCTGAAGTGTTTCTCCTTTAATTCCATCTTTCAGTTAGAAATCAACTTCTCCATTTCCATGGATACACCGTTTTTTGTAGGGCATAGGTTATTTTTCTGCATCATTTGCCAAACAAAGCCTATAAACACAGGATGGAAAGGCTGTTCTAGAGGAATCTTAGATGAAGGTTAGTGTGAATGAATGCAAACGACATTCTAACCTCCATGTTTCTGTGTTAATGACAGGACAGGAAACAACAAGGAGGAAATTTCCATAAAGACAAACTTGTCCACCACTTTTGATGAGTATTATCTGAATGAATGGCATGTCGTCCTTGGAGTTTCGTCCTTTATTTTCCCTTGTTAAAAAGATTTCTGCGTGCGGTTGAAGTGAAATTACATTCAAAAATCTGCAGCCCATCTGCTTCACATTGAAGTGGTGATATTAAACAACCCACCCAACACTTCATATTCTTTTATCAAGCCAAGGACGTTGGTGGTGATTCATCACTGGAAAAAAAGGCTGAATTTGTTGAAATGATCTTAACTCAATCTACAAACTTTTCTACAACATTCCTGAGAAGAAAAATGTGTGAAATTCATTTTAGTTTATTAAAAATTAAGCATCTAGAAATAATAAAAAAAAAAAAACGCTTTTTTTTTAAAGGTAAACGTTAAGTTTAGTTAAAAACGGCCACCAATACCAGATCACAGATACCTGAGACAACTTACCAGATGGGTATAAGATAGTCTTACAAAATTTCTATGTGACAAGTTCTGTTAACCCCACAATACTCTACAGACCCAGGCTTTATTAAAAGGTCCCACATGTACATTGATGAAGATGACCATAAGATGTATGCAGTTGGGATTGGTTGGGGGAGAACGAGCGATAAATTAACAGCCGATGCCATCCTGGTGAAATAATTATGAAACAAAGACAAAGAATCAAAAAGAGACTGATAAACTGCTCTTCACAACAGATTTCTGATGAAGTGAAAACAATAAATATCGAAGTAGAAGTAAAAGCTTTCAACAAACACTGGAAAGTTGCAACAAAGAATTTAAAGTTATAAAAGCATCTGTGGAGATAGTAACACTATATGTATTGACATTGTTTTAGTACAAAACCAAGATAATAAGCCAATAAATCCTGGTTGAAGGGGCCCCGGGTCCCCCCCTCTTCTAGGAGTAAGTCTCTGCTATCACAATCTAAACTCATCACTGGATGAAAGTACGAACGCAGAATTTCTATAAGTTTTCTAAAACAGCAAACATTAAGAAGTAAAATGACAAAACAACAGTAGATGAAACAGAGAAGTTTCCTCCAGCTAGAATGAGGAGATAATGAACCCACAAGCAGATTTTTAGAAATTAAAAAGCTTCTACAAGCTTTAATACATCCTTGTTTTCCTTTTACTTCATCAGTAAAAGGCACTCAGAGGATAATTGAGGTCTGCTTATTAAATTTAAGGCTGACATGTCACACTGCGAACATTTAATAAGCAAGTTCCGCTTCCCGTTTTCCATCGTGGTCTACAAACCAGAGGGATGAAAGCTAATTATTTCACCACATAATTCACAGCACACTCTCACGGTAAAAAGTGAAACACATTCAGATGATAATCACTTCATTGTTTGAAGCAATGTTTATACCAGACTTATTATTGATCTTTTTCTCTGGTTAGTTCTTAAATCGCTCCCAGACTTTTACCATTGTCTTCATAAAAAACAAGCAGCTGTCTGTGATTCACCGTTATTAAAATCTTTTCACAGAATTTTGATCTCCTGAATGTGAATTTATCTCAAATACACCTACAGTCTTTATCATCTATACCTCGTCTGCTTCACACTCGTATCCAATCAGATGTCAGCATGTATTCACGTACACTTGCTGAAAAAGACTTGTTTAAATTCAAACTAATTGTCACCAACAACCATCTCCAAGGCTTTCAGAGAATAGTCTGAAAAAGAGAAAATAACCAACGAGTGCAGTTGTTTGGACCAGAACGTAGCAGAAGACCACACCGGGTGCCACTCCTGCAGCTTAGAACAAGAAGCTGAGGCTGCACTTCACACAGACTCACCAAAACTGGACAATAGAAGATGGAAAAGCATTACCTGGTCTAATGGGTCTCCATTTCAGCTCTATATTCACATGGTAGAATCAGAATCTGCTGAAACATCATGAAACTATTAATCCATCTTCTAAAAAGTATGATTTCAGCTATGGTTATGCACACCGCCCGGCCAAAATGTCACCACCAAAGAAACATGTCTGCCTTTAGCTTTGATTATAACGTGTGTTTGCTGTGGCATTGTTTTCACAAGATTCTGAAATGTTACAACATTTATTTCCATCCAGTCTTGCATTAATTTGTGACTAAGATCTTGTATTGATGATGGTAGAATCTGACTGCTGCGCACCGCCTTCTCCAGCACATCCCAAATATTCCTAAAGGGGTTAAGGTAGGGACTCTGTGGGTGCCAATCCATGTGTGATAATGATGTCACATGCTCCCTGAATCAGTCTTTCACAACATGAACCTGGTGAGTTTTGGCATTGCCATCCTAGAATTATGCCTGTACTATCAGAGAAGAAGACATCCTTTAATGAAATATTCAGTACAATATGATCTGGGGTTGCTGCAGTTGGCTAGGTCTCAGTTCAGCAACAGAATGTGCTCAAAGAATGAAGTCATATCCTGAACGATCAGGTTATTCCGCCAAAGGATGAGAGGACTAAGGAGTTTGCCAATATCCGCTGCATCAGTGATGTTATTGCTCCTGCATGCCACAACTGTGTGGGCAGATAGGAGTTTCTGTCACAGCTACCTGCTGTTCTGGGTAACAGTCAAGCACTTCTGCTACGCTATTCCAGCTGGTGCAAATGTCCACCACAAGTTTACAAGGTGGCAGTCAGAGCAGTCTATGCATCTGTGAAAGAATTCTGCAACTTGTATGAGCTACACATGTATGGTGTGGCCCCAGCCCAGCCTCTTTTACAGCAACCTCGATATTCCTTTGCATTGTCTGTGAAAACAGCAACAGGCTGATTGGTTTGACCCAGCTTCAATTCAAAAGAAAGCCTCAGTCAATACAGCAGCATTGTTTCAGCCTGAGTGTGATTCCTACATCACACATGCTTGCAGCACATAGACGCCAATTTGCAGACTTTTGTGTGGGCTGTAATTGTAATGTAGCTTTGGGCTCTTTTTAATTTAGACCTCACGCCTTTGTACATTGCAGGAACTACAGCTTTGTACGTGTGTACAGGAATAAATTTGGCATTGTTGCTTGAGTGTGTGGATCAATTTGAAAAATTGCTCATTCTCCATGACTTAAAATGGTCTTATATCCTGGGCTACAAAACCTCTACACTATGCAAAGTGTCCTTTGCTCTAGACTTGAAGCAAGAAGAAGTGCAGTGATTTATGCAGTGTAGTTTGTTCTTTAATAACTATTTAGGCTTCTTCTTATTATACCGCTGTAAATTATACATCATGCTAGTCATGCTAGATGGAGTGCAAGGTGACCAGACACAGTCTTCCCTCCCTTGTCTTGAATCTTAGCTGAGGAAGCTCCTAAATTGTGCACCAGCCTGAACAATGTAGGAGCATTCACCATCTCCCCAGCTTCTATTTTCCAAAGAAGTCAGCAAGCCGCTACAGGAGTGAGATAAAATTAACCTTATTCGTTTTGGAGTGTGGTTCCCCTTTACTTTCTTGAAACTGTTTTATTTCTACCTTTATTTCATACCTGTTCAAATGTTACTTTGTTATTTTTCTTATTCTGCCAAACTTTATATCACAAAACCTTTTACATTTCCAGCAGATGTTGAACAGAAGGAGCTCCAGGATGCAACCCTGGGGAACTCCTCAATTCCTTTATATATATAAAAACCTGTGGACACAAAATAATGTGACATGGGGAAGTAAACCAAGCAGTTCCCATCATGCAGAATATCAAATATTTCATCTGAATGCTGTTTAGATCAGTTTAACTCTGTGCTTGTAAGAAACCAGGTCACCTCAGACACCAGTATTCGGTTATAACTGTAAGTTTATGTAATTGTTCTACACAAAACTTTGTCATTTCTTCAGAAATGTGGCCCAAAAACAAACAAACAAAAAAAAGGACCCAACCACCATATGTAAGTTTTATCCACTGGCTATCACCATAAAATGGTAGTGCTGAGGGAATCATGGATTACTTCTAGGGCTTCATGTTACAGCTCCAAATCAAAGGAAAAGACCTTGTCTTCCTGTAGCATGTTGTATGTTGTTATTATTGGACATTTGTTGGACACCTTGACCTCTACAACACCACTCAGCTACTCTTTCAGAGGTTCATTCAGTCAAACTGTGGCTGTTTTTCCATCTTCATCTATGACAGTAAAAGTTTTTCCAGTTGGAGGAAATTTTCCAACCCGCCCAACAAAGCAGACCACTTAGTTGATGTGCTGCGACAGCATAGAGCAGTTTATTCATGGTTTCGGGACATCTAGTATGCCTGCCATCTTCACAGCTTTGTAACTGTTAATTTAGAAAGTCCAAAGTTTAGCTAACCGCCCACTCCCACCTTCTTGAATCTGAGATCTGTGTTTGACACTCTGGGCTGTCAACAGGATTTACTTGCTGTGAATTATTAATGGTATTAGAAGATGGATGTTTAGTGTTTAAAGTATCAACCTAAAGGCATAACATCTGTTCCTGCCAGCAGCTGCAGTAGAAGAAAAGCCTCCACCAGACAGATGGATGATCAGACCCTCCACAACAACCCAGTTTTTATTCATGACTCTTCCTTTTGCAGCACCCAGCTGATGCTGTATCAGTAACAAGCAGGAAAATAATGTCCATTTGAATTAGATCAAATCTGAAAACAATGATAAGTATTAAGAAGGAAACTCTGGAAGGTTTTACTTTGTCTTCCAGTACCACAGAGAGGGAACATTTTGGACCAGGATCTGTCTTTTCATTCTCATATAAAACCAGTTGCACTTCCTATTTAATATTCCCATAATGAGGACATCCTGGTGAGTGATTCCAGAAACCTGCTCCATAGATTTGTTCCTTCCAGACCAGACCCCTAAAAAGTCTCCAACTAGTCCAAGATCATCATCCCAGATCATCTTCCTCTAGTTTGATCTTCATCAGCTTCCTGTTAAAATAATGAATAAAAAATTCTTCTCCTCACATATAAAACTTAGAAACTATCATCTATTGGATCTTAAAGATCAGAGTTCCATGTCTTTCTCTCAGAGTTTCACTCTCAGACTGAAGGTTTACTGCTGGTTCCTTGACGTTCTATGTAGAACTTTCAGTGATTGGACCCCTCCCTGCATGGGGAACTGGCTTCTATCCCAGTCTGGGTTCAGTAAGGATCATTTTAGCCCTTTTCAATGTTTTTGTCCATATTTGTGTTTTGTGTACTTTCTAAATGTCATCACTTGAGGCTTGTGTTATTCCAATGATTGTTTTTTATTTATGAATTTGCACTATAATTGATGTTTGTTTATATCCTTTATACAAAAAATGGTGCGACTTAAACATAATTGTGATCACCATCTTACTCTCCTTCTCGGGAAGCTGAACTCATAACCGTATTCATTATTTAGTACCAACACTATGCTTTTCTAGCACCATTGCACAGGCTACAAAATGGTAGAATATACAGATAAAACCCAATAATGGGTTTAATCAGTCCTTCTACATTTCTGGACGTTGTCCTTCATGGCTTCCAGCTGAGGAGAATTCCTCCTGAATGAAAACACTTTGCTACATGACGTTAGCAGCACTTCACACCGCAGTAAAGATTTCTCAGAAAAATCCCACGTTAGCGATCCATCGCCAGGTTGGTTCTGCCTGATCAGATCCAAAAGTGTGAAAGAGCTGCAATGTCTGAAAGAGGTAAATATTAATGAGCTGCAAGATGCAGCAGGTTAATCTCTTCATTCCTGATTCATGACACCAGACGGTATGAAGCGTGATGTCGTATCCTTATCCGTGTTACCTTACATAAAACATTCATGTCCCATCTGTCCAGATAAAACCAGGTACCTGAGCAGATTGATAGTTGTTTTCTGGCTAACTGCTACAAATTAAGTATATAGATAAAAAAAAATGCACGAACAGTAATCAAAGTTGACACTTAATTACAGCAGTCATTTAGTTAAGGGGGTACCTGTCCAAATTGGTGGCCTACAGCTCTCCAGCGCTAACATCAATAGCGGTCAATGTGATGTCTACTCTTTAGCATGTCTATAGTTTCACCTCCCTCTGTCTATACCTGTTTACCTTCCTTTATTTAATAGAGATGGACAGAAGATCTTTTCTTCTGGTTTAACTGGAATACGTACAGTATATACATCTGAAAAACAAAAGCATTCTTTTCTTTCAGGAGAAGAATAATGATGAGATTTCAGGGATAATGAATGAATGAATGAATGAATGATGGGTCCAGACTGAAGTCTTATATAATAACAATGAATCAGTATGATGTCATCATGTGATCCAGATTGTGATGCAAACCTGATGCCCAACATTGGCCCTTATGACCTCTTTTACCTCAGCTGTGTTCAGTAAGCCTTCAGTGTCTGGTCTACTCAGGTGGGCGTCACTGAATTATCTGTGCTGTTTGTTGTGATCATGCCTGTAACACGTTAATGTGATGTTTAATCAACTGAGTCGTATGGATCCAACTTTCTGCCATCTGCTAACAACTCATTTGTTTCTGCGTGTCTGTACAGTTTGACATCGGCTGCATCCTAAATGAGACCAGCATACCGAAAACAATGACGTTTACAAACCTGAAGGTGAATCTCTGACACTGAAAAATGTCCACAAATATAAAAAATTTCCTTGTCTGCTGGAATTGGTCCGGAATCAATCAGCCAATGCTCATTGTACTTTTTTGTTCTTTAGGCATCTGTTAAAATAATTTAATGATTTAATGTTTGGATAAAACTCTACAGAAACTGGCAAAATATTTACAGATTAATTTAAGCAGTTGCTGCTTCTGTTCATGCCATTAAACAAGCAAAAGTCTGTCACTATGAAGGCAAACCCGTGAATGAATGGTAAGGTCACCCTTTCGGTACTAATAATCCCATGTTGTACCCAGCCATGACTAGCCTGCTATCATTTCCGATCCTTTTCATGTCAATCCCCTGATAATCAGGACACTTCAGAAACTAATGATTTTCAGCAGCAACACAGACATCCACTTTTGACCCTCATGGCCCTGAAACACATCAGGATTGGCCAGATAAAAAAATTTGGTTCCTAACATTGAACACGGATTGAAGACCTCTTTAACCAAGTGGTTCTACATGTCCCATTTATATCTGATGTCCTGTAGAGACACCAAACATCCCATTGATGCAGAACGTCTATAAAAGCAGGACATCTCTTAGATATCAGATGTCCCGTACCGACCAGACGTACCTTAGATACCAGACGTCTCTTAGCTACAAGACATTCCTAAGATGCAGAACACAACATGTAAATCTGTATTACTTCCATCTAACTCCACATGTTCTACATGGTTTGAAAGCAGAGATCCTGAGATGGGGATGATGTAAATTGCTACTAGACCTGCAAATAAACATTTAGTTTAGACCAGTTGTAAATGCAGATTGTATCTGAATCCATACTCTCCAGTGACAGATGATGCTCATACTGGCATGCTCTAGATAACCCAGTGTGGATTCCGTAAAGTCAATCCAGTGACACAATGTCACTCTCTAAAAGTCTATTTTTAAAAGCATTTTTAGGTTTTTAACAGGTAAAGTGAACGGAACATCCACTTCTCCCTCTCTACCCAGCAAAGACCTGTTGCAGTTTCTTTCATGTCATCTGTGCTCAAAGCATTTTAACAGCTTTTTATACCCCTCACTGAAAAGATATAGTGTCAACAGTTTTTGATAAAGTAGTTCAGACAGATACCAATCTGGCAACAGAAAAGAGAGAGAGAGTGAAAATAAACACTGATTCATTTAAAGGTAGACTATTGTCTTATGGGCTCAGTGATGAGATCCATTCCTTATTCTAAACATGCAGAAAACTGAAGTAATTCATTCAGCACTATCCAATTCAATTCAGCTTTATTTGTATCGCACCACTTCACAATGATGTACTCATATATCTCAGGTCGCTTTACAGACACATTAATTTGATCCAATTCATAAGAAATAGCCTAATTAAAGAAAACCAATAGATTGCATCAAATCGATTACCACAAGCTCTTTCTCCTATTGTTCTCTTAGAAACTCTAAATCACAATTAAGTGCTCTGTTTGGAAGATAAGGAACTATCAGATCTTTGAAATACGATGGACTTCATGTAAAGCTTTACACACGAGGAGAATAATTGTAAACACAATCCTGAATTTAGCAGTGAGCCAATGGAGGGAAGCTAAAGCTGGAGACATATGATCTCTCCCACTAGTTCTCATCAGCATTTGGGATCACCTGGTAAAATCCCATGACCAGCTGACATTTGAGTCTGAAGATCTTCATCCTCTTCCTCCTCCTCATGTACATCATAGACTCTGGGTCTATCATTTTAATGGCATTGTGTCTTCAAATAGTATTAAACTGCTGAAATCGCCAAATCTCTCTCGTCACACATCTTTAAAAAGCTGAAAACCTGATGAATATGAGCCACTCATGCATTTTCAGAACATACCTTCACAAGTCTTCAAGCAATTTCAGCCTAATATAAAGCAGACATTTGGTAAAACTGAGTTTATTTATTACGACAATCATATTTTTTTAATTCCCGGTGGACGTAGCAAGAATGTTTTGGTCTGATAATGGTCGGTTGGGTTGATGAACTATAATAAACATCTTTTTAAATGACTAGGATTTATGGTGAAAAGATGATCAAACAC
>JBAMIG010016361.1:0-12806 GCA_037177335.1 Kiunga ballochi | reverse complement strand
GGTTATACAAAAGAAAAGGTCGCTATCGCCCCCTGCAGTCACACATTCTGATGGGTCACAGATTTTTCTGTAACACCGGCATGTGGATCCGCTGAGGGATCCACTGAGAGATCCGCTGAGGGATCCACTGAGAGATCCGCTGAGTGATTCACTGAGGGATCCGCTGATGGATCCGCTGATGGATCCGCTGAAGGATTCCCTGAGGGATCTGCTGGAAAACTGGATCCACCATAGAGTGCTCTTTCACTGGTGGATCCACTGATGAGGCCGCAGTGTTTGGATAAATTGTGTTTTTGTTTTTTTTTCCTCACAGTGATAAAAATTCCTTATCATTCCCTGTTCTGGATGATTAGTATTCAGAATGTTCCGGGATCCACATCTATCTCTGATATCCTGTAAAACCTGTTTTAGGTGAATGTTCTCACCGTTTCTTTTGGCCTTATATTAAAATATCCTAAAATGATCCTGTCTGTTAGTAAAGAACCCTTCAGAACATTTCTGGATCCAGATGTTGATCCGAAACATCGTTCTCTGAGAGACGCTCAAAGCAGTAAAACCTCCACCACCTCCCTGGTGGAGCTAATGATGCAGGTTGAGCTCCTTTTATCAGGACATTTTTCGGGGTCACAATGTGTCTGAAAGTTGATGCGTGCACACCAGTGCACTTCCTGTTACCTTCTGTTAACTTGACTTATGCTTCAGAGGATGTGTGTGTGTGTGTGTGTGTGTGTGAATGTGCAAATAAAAAGGGAGGTAAGTGTGTGTGATAAACTGCCAGTCGTGGAAATTTAGCTGTGATCACATCATTGTAGGCTGATGGATTTATTATACAGTATTAGAACCTCCTCGTGTTTCTGGTCACACAGGAGCTTGACCTTCACTAATGTTTGGCCTTTGAAGCCGGGTTACTATGACGACTGCAAGATGCTTTTTTTTGGATGGGGTGTTAATGATCAACTTCCTTTTACGGCTTGGCTTCTTCCTAATGAGTCATTAATGGTGTGATCGGGTGCAGAGAGGATCCTGGATGTGGAACACCGAGTGTTTGCTTTGCAAACTCCTCATATTGTTCTGACTCGCACTTCCAGCCAGGCAGCACGTATTTCAGCTTGTGTGCACGATTGTGAACTCCAACATGTGCACACACACACACACACACAGAGTAAACACACAGTTACCAACAGTCTCAAATCTGAAAAGAAGAGTTTGATTATTAATTTTATTCTAGGATTCTTGATTAAAGCTGTTTGGGGAGACTTACTCATTGTGTGTGTTTGTGTGTGTTTGTGTGTGCGTATGTGTACATGTGTGTGTGTTTGTGTATGCGTGTGAGTGTGTGTGTGTGCATATGTGTGCGTATGCGTGCGTGTGTGTCTGCGTGCATGTGCGTGTCAGACATCAGATGTGATGGGAAAAGTACGCCATCCAGCTGTTTAGTTGTAGATCTGAGGCTGTTTGGGAGCGTTGCTGCAAAGCTCTCCGGGTGGATTTCATGATGTAAGCAGTCACAGGATCAGCTGGACTGTTTCTACAGAAATGCAACTGTAGCACAAATCTGTACGAAAACGAAGACAAAATGAAAAAGCACTTTATGATCCAGCAGCTCGTAGAAGCTCCAGCAACGATAAGCTGAAGTGATGGCTTCCTCTGTCACGTTACATGAAGGACCTTTGGTCCGTCTTCTTTGAAAAGAGCTTTCTGTTCAGTTTCTGCAGCTTTTTAAGCATTTCTGGCAGATTGAGATCTAGATCGCCAGACTACAGGTTGAACTTGGTGTTTCTTTACTGTTTTTGTTGGTTTTAGGAGGGTCTCTTAGGGCACATTCACACCAGTCTGAGTTTGTGCAGAAAGTCTGCTTCCTCTGCTTCGTTTGGGCTGGTGGAAATAAATGATTCAGGCTCGTTCCTCTAACAAACACAGGTCTCTGTCTGGTTACAGGAAGCAGACTGCACTGAACACTGGGTTCAGTACAACTACGCGGGTTAACAGAACCAGAACTTGCACATGATGGGCTCGTATGCACGGGAGAAACGGCTCTGAGACGTGGAAGAATTTGATCAAAATGTTCTGAAAAAAATCTGATTAATCCAGACCACAAGGATCTAATGCAGCTCCTGATTTCTGGCTTCAGATGGAGAGTGAGACGTTTTTTCTAAAGGTCCGATTTGTTGAAGAGCGGCATGAACTCAATCTGGTTCTGGGGCAAAATATCTGCATGTTGCAGCGACTGGATGTGTGCTCCATCATGTCAGTCATGGGTCCACTGTTTCAGAGCCTCTAATGTACTAAAGTGTGTGTGTGTGTGTGTGTGTGTGTGTGTGTGTGTGTGTGTGTGTGTGTGTGCCAGTATGAAACACTGTGTTCTTCTCATCAGAGCCCCACCCTCCCTACAGTCTCCACGGAAACGCAACACAATTGCTACCTGTCGCCAGGCAACATTGCCCGGTATCTTTGGGACACGGTGGTGCTGGAGAGCGCGCACACACACACACATATGCATGAGCTGTGTCAGAGCTGGTTAGTTTCACACTCGTGTGTAGATAATGAAGCAGAGAACATAAACGATGCATCCGGATGTGTTTCTGATCAGAACCGAGTGTGTCCTGTGTGTGTGACATGCAGCAGAGACTGGTTCTACGACCCAAACATGACTGCAGAGCACATGAGCCCACACTGAGACCTCGGGGGGAAAATATGTTTATTTACTATTTATTTTTAATCTGTTTTGAAGAGCTCTCTAAAGGAGAGTAAATGATCTCATTTTTATTTATTTAATCTCATTTATCAGCTTCCTGCAGGTCATAAAGCAGCTTTTAAACCATGTGTTTGGGTATTTTAGGTTCTGCCTGATAAATGGTGACTTGTCCTATAAATTACCTTTTTTTTTTAGTGTTTTTACGTTGTTTGAGCTTTTTTGTTGTTTGATTTGAAACCAGGTCCTAGAAACAGAACATGCTGCACATGTTTGGGTTTATTATCAGTGATGAGCCGGTTACAGCAGACATGGTGGTCCGAGTCGAGGGTTGCTGTTGGTTCTGATATGTGACACCAACCATCTGGCCTGCAGAGATGCTCCACCGGGATCTGAAATTCACACTCATCGTTTATCTAACAGCGTTTTAACTGCACTGATTAAAGAAAAAGGGCCTTAAAGGACGTCGGCTCTGAGTGGAAAAGGAAATGCACAGGTTTGAACTGCAGGTATCCACACCTCTGCAGCCGATGGTATGATTAAAGCCCTGCAGTGCACGTCCTTTCACACGTGCACTGCAGCGTTACTGTTTCTTTGCACGTTGCTCTCCGTACGGGTGGCAGTTATCATAGATAAATATTGCATCTGTATCAACATACCAGCAGTTCACGATGTGCAGATGTTGAAGCAGAGAGATTTCCATGGTGCACTGCTTCCATTATATCCTGCATCCTCTGCATTTCCACAGCTACGTGTCTCCTGCTGTGTGAATGAAAACTCTACCTGGATTTTCAGGATTAATGGAAACCTGGATGTTGTATAATCTCCTTATAAACACTGATGTACCATTAAAGACTATTGTGTAAAATGGATTTATAATATATGGAAATGAAGCTCTGGCTGTCATAATAAAGGGAACGTGTACGTCCTCTTTGCCTTCACCTCCAGGCTTCTCCTTAGAGCCGCATCAGACAGTAAAGTTTAATGTCCTCATTAAGCAGAAAGAGGCTCATAACACTAAAAGCTATTCATCCTTAAACTACAGACCAATCACTGAAGTAACAAATATTATTTAAACTCTGTTTCCTGAATGATAAAACATCCTGAAGCAGCTTGGACCGGAGGAAGCTGAGGTTTGTGCCATGCAGCATATTTTACAGCTAATGAAGACACAGGAGCGAAAGGCAGCAGTTAATGTGAGAGACTGGTATCTCACCTGGACGACGTCTCCGCCAGTGAGGGCCCCCGGTATTAAATCCAGTATAATGTTCTGATCCAGAAGGACTTGCATGTGACAGCAGCATTTTTAGGCAGCTATTTCTGCCGCTGTCACAACCGCTGCAGGAAGGGCGGTGAGCTTTTGTCAGGAGCGCCTGAATGCACCACGTCTCCCTGCAGCTGCATGATGTGTGTTTGTGAACAACATAAAGATTTGCTAACTTAACTGTATTTACAGCTTTATAAACAGAGGAAGGTGAATTAAATGTGTAAAACCAGACGTGTGTCAGATAACAGGTCAGTAGGTGTAAAATGGCAGAAACCGGTCTCATCTCTGATCTTTGTCACAGAACACTGAGACTTAAAACTCAGAAACAGAATTTTTTGTGTTTTGTGATAGTAAATTAATAAAATGATTTTTTTTTCAAACAAATGCTTCATAAAGGTTACATAATAATAGCTTTTTCCATTTAACTTGTGATATCTTCTGGACTGGTTAACCTCCACACCAACAGCTTTTTCCTCAATACATCATATTTATTTACACTTGTACATAACAGATGTGTACACATCACACTGATGTTGGACCTTGTTTAGATGAAGTCTATGAATGCAATTTCCTGCTGCTGGATCTGGGGTCCCATCTGGATCAGTACCTATTGTTGCTGCCCTCCAAACCCTCCCTGACCTGCCGTTGATCAGGTGTTTTTAGTCCACAGTGCTGAATTTAGTCCTACTGTTAAGCTGAAACACTCTGCTCTGAGACCAACACTAAACTCTGACATGTCCATAAAACTCTGTGAGATGCTTTAAAAGTAACTTTTTAGTGAGCATTTTCCTCTTTGCAGAGCTGTTTGGAGTCAATTCAGGAGGTTTGGTTAACAGGACCATGAGTCGGCTCAGTTCAGTCCGACAAAGGCCACAAACCAAGGGAGGCTGATATAGATACATTAGTTTCTGCTGACAACCCTTATTTAAAGCAGAACACATGGAAAGGTCTTGCTTCATGCATCAAACCTAGTTAGTCCCATCAGACTGGAGCAGATAAAGGATCTATTTAGTTTCCACTTTAGAAGAGTATCATCTGTCATCAGGTAAAACGGTGCAGAGGAGAACTCGCTTTGGCCGAACTGAACATCCAGGTACAGAAAAACATTAACAAGGAGAGCAGAAAGAGTCATGCAGCCTTTGTTCACACACTTTAGTGCAAAAAAGTGTTATTTCTCCCTGTTAGATCATCCATCAGTCAGATGAAAGAACAGCAGCGGGTCGGTATCAGCTTTAAAATTCACTTTGCAGCTCAGTTTAATGATGCAGGAATAATTGTGTTCTTTGTGTTCTTCGCTCTGTGTCCAAACAGCTTTCCCCCAAGGAAAATTTAGTTCCCTGTATTTGTGAAACTCCCGTTTGATGGGAGGGACGAGGCGGATTGGGATGAAGGTTGAATTCCAGCAGAACCAGAACCAGAATGGGTGCTGCCGTGGTGTTAAACTAACATTCACGTGGCCTAAAAGCAACAAGAGCATTTAGTTTTACTCACATTTACGCTGTGTGTCTGATCTGAAATGGAAAGAATAAGAAGCAGAGAATGTTTGGTTTTATTTTTTTTCAGGGACTAAGACATAAATGTGTGTTTGAGGAAAACAGGGATGAAGATAAAAAAAAACAAGCAGCAGATTTTTATCTGATCGGGTTTAGAGGTGCAGCATAAAACAAAATAATAGAGCACGTTACTAAAATCTTTTTTCTGTATTTAATAACTTAAATAACTCATAAAATGAGCAGTTTGCTTCTACTTTTTCTGGATCTGCATGCATGGCTGCCGCCATATTTGTACCAGCATTTTTACTACGGTGTCTGTGAAGGGACAAACTCTTTAAAGCGAGAACTCTGAGCTTTAAAGCACCGGTTGTGTTTGATAGGAGCTAGAATATTATCTGGTTCGGGTGTTGGATTAAAAGCACCATAGAAGAAGATTTCAAATGTGTTTGTTTGGAAGATTTTGGACATTTTTTAGCATTGCAGTGTCCATCTGCACCACTAGATGTCAGTCATTCTTACACACTGCGCCTTGAAAGAAGAAAACTGTAAACAGGCTTCTGATGTGAACAAACTGTTTGTAGTATAATAACAGGAAAGCGTGTTAAAACGATTTCTTTGGATCAGATAAAGAGTTTTACCGGTCAGTGATTGGTTGAGGTGATTTGATTTCATGTCGGCTCACAAACTCATTTTCCTGATGAATGTGGCTCCATTGGCAGAGAAATAAAAAGCCGTTCCAGCAATGTGCTGTTCATTACCAGGAAGCATTCTTAAAGCAAATTAATGACATTCATTTTCTTGCTTTTTCTTCATGCAACAAGGAAAATGCCAAATAAATTCACACAAATTACCCAAGTCTGCTGAAATGTGTGTTATGCATGTTTAAAATATCAGACACATAATTGGTATTTTCTGCTATGGGCTCTGGTTATTACCACAGAAGGAAAAAGGCTCTGACATTATTAGTGTGCTTATTTTATGTCTTCTGAGCCAAAATGGCAAAAACTGCAATAATTTGGTCCAAGAAAAGAGATTCCTTAAGCTTCTGAAGTCTGCATAAACTGTTTGTGAACATAAGAGCCAATTAAATGTGTTTCATAAAGCTGCAGAAAAAGTCCCCCAGCAAACTGTCTGCTAACCACCTTCCTGTAAAAAGTACAAACTGCTTTTAAAGATTCATGTCCTCAACGTGAGACAATCCTAATTTAAGCTTTGTCAGAGTTCCTGGGAGAAAAGATAATTTCATCGCTTTGCTTTTATTTCAGGCACGTCGCTGCCAGTTCTCTTCCCTTCAAATGAAAGCGGCGTCAACACTAATCCACCGTGTGTTCCTTTCTGACACCTGGCAGGTTGTTAGGAAAGAAACGAGACGACAACGAGGAAAATGTGTCTGTAACACAAACCTCCAGCCCCCCCCCTGGAGCCTCCAGCAGGTCGCTCTGCCCCAAACTCGCTAAACCACAACCTGATGGAGTGAAGGTTTTAAGCAGCTCTGCAGAACTTTAAGCAAATATTACACTGATTCTTCACGGAAGAAAACAAACCAATGAGGTCCAGCAAAGTCCTCCTCTTCCTCCTAAAGTTTTCTTACTTCTTTGTTTTCCAGCATCTGCTTTCTTTTTACATCATGCCCCTTCTGAAACCAGCACCTGTGAGGTTGTTTCTCATCTTGATCCTACGTAGAGTTGCAGTTCCAGGTGCCTTCGTGAATCCCAGCTGTGTATTTGTTACCCAAAAGCCATGGCGCTATCGTTAACCCTCCTCTGATGAGTCTGAATGCTACAGATTATTTACTGAAGCAGCAGCCAACATGTTCAGCATTTTGGCTACTTAATCTAGCCCCGGTGATGCAGTGCCAGTTTATAATGTTCTTCTCACCTAAAGGGCATCAAAGGAAACACACACACACACACACACACATATATGGCCAAACAACCTCTACTCTTTCCACCTTTCAAAGCTTAAGCCCTTCAAAGCCACTTTGAAGAGACCTTGATTACCAGACTGGCTCTAACTAGCACCTAGCCTCAGCCCTAAGAAACCTCACCACACACCCATGGAAAATAAAAGTCTAAGCATGGATCTAAATATATATGTGATCATGATTCATAACTCGCATACGTCCAATCAGTGAGTAGAAGCTGGATGATTTGCAGGAACTCACAGAGGATGGAGCCTTTCTCACCTTCATATAGAGTTCCATTCACGTCCTCGGCCTGAATCAGACAGCCGCTGCACATCAGCAGGAGGACGACGAGGGGAGGCAGGGTACAGAGAGAACGAGAAGACAAGAAACAAAGAAAACGCTGCAAGGAAGACAATCGGGATTCTTCCAAATGGCAGCGAAAAGCAAAAATGGCTCATTTTAAAGGATTTCATGCAGTTTACGTAAAATGACGATGTGTTGTTAATGAGATTAAAAACATGAAAAAGTCTCCATAAGCAGATATGCAATGAGTCTGCAGGTGACATAGTGTGTGTGGATGTATCCACATGCTCATGCAACAGGTGAAAGAAGGGCATTCAGCTCAGAACAAGGCGTAAAAGGCTGGTTTGTTCTTTTCCTCCGTCCATCTACTGCTTATTCCCTGAACAGGGTCATAGGGGGACTGGAGCCAATCCCAGCAGACATAAGGCAAGAGGCAGGGTCCACCCTGGACAGGGTTTGTCCCAATCAGCCACGTCATCATTTCCAGAGAGAGCAAGCAAAATGGGAAGGTTGTAAATAGAAAACCATAATGCATCGGAACCTGAACGCGTCAAGATGGAAGCCTGAACGCATCAGGATGGAAACCTGAACGCATCAGGACGGAAGCCTGAACGCATCAGGATGGAAGCCTGAACGCATCAGGATGGAAACCTGAACGCATCAGGACGGAAGCTTGAACGCATCAGGATGGAAACCTGAACGCATCAGGACGGAAGCCTGAACGCATCAGGATGGAAGCCTGAACGCATCAGGATGGAAACCTGAACGCATCAGGATGGAAACCTGAACGCGTCAAGATGGAAACCTGAACGCATCAGGATGGAAACCTGAACGCGTCAGGATGGAAACTTGAACGCATCAGGATGGAAACCTGAACGCGTCAAGATGGAAACCTGAACGCATCAGGACGGAAACCTGAACGCGTCAAGACGGAAACCTGAACGCGTCAAGATGGAAACCTGAACGCGTCAGGACGGAAACCTGAACGCATCAGGATGGAAACCTGAACACGTCAAGATGGAAACCTGAACGCATCAGGATGGAAACCTGAACGCGTCAAGATGGAAACCTGAACGCATCAGGATGGAAACCTGAACGCATCAGGACGGAAGCCTGAACGCATCAGGACGGAAGCCTGAACGCATCAGGACGGAAGCCTGAACGCATCAGGACGGAAACCTGAACGCATCAGGATGGAAACCTGAACGCATCAGGATGGAAACCTGAACGCATCAGGATGGAAACCTGAACGCATTAAGACGGAAGCCTGAACGCATCGGGACGGAAGCCTGAACGCATCGGGACGGAAGCCTGAACGCATCAAGATGGAAGCCTGAACGCATCAAGACGGAAGCCTGAACGCATCAGGATGGAAACCTGAACGCATCAAGATGGAAACCTGAACGCATCAGGATGGAAACCTGAACGCATCAAGATGGAAGCCTGAACGCATCAAGATGGAAGCCCGAACGCATCAAGATGGAAACCTGAACGCATCAGGATGGAAACCTGAACGCATCAGGATGGAAACCTGAACGCATCAAGACGGAAGCCTGAACGCATCGGGACGGAAGCCTGAACGCATCGGGACGGAAGCCTGAACGCATCAAGACGGAAGCCTGAACGCATCAGGATGGAAACCTGAACGCATCAAGATGGAAACCTGAACGCATCAAGATGGAAGCCTGAACGCATCAAGATGGAAACCTGAACGCATCAAGATGGAAACCTGAACGCATCAAGATGGAAGCCTGAACGCATCAAGATGGAAGCCCGAACGCATCAAGATGGAAGCCTGAACGCATCAGGATGGAAACCTGAACGCATCAGGATGGAAACCTGAACGCATCAAGATGGAAACCTGAACGCATCAAGATGGAAACCTGAACGCATCAGGATGGAAACCTGAACGCATCAAGACGGAAACCTGAACGCATCGGGACGGAAGCCTGAACGCATCGGGACGGAAACCTGAACGCATCGGGACGGAAACCTGAACGCATCGGGATGGAAACCTGAACGCATCGGGACAGAAGCCTGAACGCATCAGGATGGAAACCTGAACGAAGGAGCTCCTCTTCCTCTGAAGCACATGCATTTCCAACATCACTGAAGTTTCAAGAGAGAGTTAAAAACGGATCTGTGAGCTGGAACCAAAGAAAGAAACCCAATAAATAAAGCTTATTAATGACCTTATCAATGATCCCGCCAGGGGAGCTGAGAGAAGCAGAGTCACTCTCCAAATTATTTAATGAAATATCTGATTTATTCCTTCTTTTCCACTAAATAAAATGGTTGAATGAACACCCTCCATACTTTCCCAGAGCCGTGGCTTGCTGGCGGCAAGGGCAGCCAGCACACTCAGAACTGGTCCATTTAAAATGAACTTGGGTCAGCAACTGGTCCGTGTCTGTTTAATTCACATGGAGAATACAACATCCTCATCCATTATTGATTTTTAAAAAGACTCGTCCTCTTTGGGTATTCACAGAGAGGTCAGAGGTCAGCTTCAGAAAGGCCCACTCGAGGTATTCAGTTGTAGGGAGGCTGAATTAAATGGACTGCATGTGTGCCAGTTCTTTGGTCTTATTGACCCCTAAAAGGGCTTCATGTTGAAAGTTCATGCAACATTTTTAATATTCATTCTATTATGATTTTATATTTAGTATCTCCTGTCAGCAGTGCGGCGTGCGGGGTTATCGCACTGATGAGCGCCAACATGCAGGCGGGTAAAGCTGAGGTTCAAACCCCTGATTGTCAGGTTAGTAGATGCCCCGTTCTTCCTCTGGGGGTACATTCACATTAAGATTTTGTTTGATTAAAGTGCAGTTTTAGCTGTAGTGCCTCTTCATTCTCATCCAAAACACTCATTTACATGTGAGCAGCACAGCTGATGCCTGAAGAGGAAGCGTCTGCAGGAGTCTGAGGTACAGCTGTTTGCTTTGCAGCTGTTCAGGAAAATAAAAAGTTGTCTGTCTTTAATTAGCACTTCAGTTTGTTTGCATGTTTTTATGAATAAATTATATTTACTGCAATCATCCAGTTGCATGTAAACAGACTGGGAGGTTGCAGGGACGCATTCAGATCAGCCCGTGTGTAATCTGGTTCCTATCGCATCTTTCTTTTCCCATTTAAGCCAATAATTCTCTGTGCACAGATACGTGTGACGTAAAAACCTCCGGTATGTGTGTGTGAAGTTAACGGGGTGATAAGATACTTACGGACACACTAGTACAGGTGGTTCCTCAATGTTCTTCACTCTATTCCAGTATTAATGAATAACCTGCACAGGAGACATGAAGGCGTGATGCGTCTGTCTATCCAGATCTGCAAAGTGTTCGGTGCTGTCTGATGACGTCTCTGCTCGTGGACACCCACAGTATTCTCAGGTTTTAATTATACTTGTGTATCGTCAGCGTATGATTGGTTAAACCCAGCTTTAAAGGGCTATTCCACAATTAGCACTGTTTCACCAGGAAGAGCACACACACATCGACATGAAGAAATCATAAATAACTTTTTTATGTATATAGTTTTGCTTATTTACTTCTGTGGCAGGGTGGTCCTCAGAACTTCCACACACCTGACTGGCATGAACGAATCACTGAGCAGAATCTGATGAGATTCACTGGATCTGTTGTGTTCAAGCAAGGAACATGTGAAACCTGCAGGTCTGTGGTCATATTCTCAGTAACAGATTCCTCACTCAGACTCGTTTTTCTTTTTACTTCCTATCTGAAGGTTTTTCTCCTCCTTCCTTACTAACTCATCTTTACTTTGCTTTGTGTGTTAGCTGCTTGGTTCCCTTTGTGTAGTTTATAAGACTCTGTGTGTTTCCTGCAGCACTAAACCTCAACAAATACCATTTCACTCAGCTTTGCGTCAGCAGTGGGATATGTGAACCAACCTCATTGTTTGGATGTTTTTCTTACGCAGAAAATGTCTTTGGTCTCATCAAATCACCCTGAAGGTGTGGGGATCAATCTCCCATTTCTCATGCAGGGATCAGCTGCATGTGTAATTTTTAAATGGGGTTCTGGTCTTTCTGAAGCAGCTGGAGGAGCATTATTAGACAGCCAGGGACTCTCCTACCAGTCATCAACCACTTAATCTGTATTTGTGCTGCTCGGTCTACAGCAAAGCGCGCAGCGTTGTGATTTCACATTTACAGCAGACAACATGGAGGTCCGATGTGGCGTGGTGTCTTTTGTTGTGGCTAAGTTTGCTCTCATCCGTATGATTTCCTCACCGGTGTTCTCCTCCAACTGCTTTTCCATCCTTTCTGTCTCAACAGGCCTCCGTCTCCTGTTGTGTAGCCTGCGGACATCACAAAGTTACATGTACTTTTATTCCTTTATTCGCACATAAAGGACAAAACTTTTGATTGGCTGGGATTTATATTTGTTCACCGTGCAGAGGTTATTTTTCTCACACATGCTGACAGGAATAATCAGATTTGTCAATAGGATTTTTGTGCACAAATGCTGCAATAAGTGAAAGTATTACATGCTATACTATATACAATACTATATATGCACCTTCTACACCAGAATAAACCCTTTATTCTATGTTACAGCCGTACGATGGTCCTGTATAAGCAGGAAAAAGGAAATACCAGCATTTTCCTGCCGTTATAACAATTTTAGCTCATGGTGCCTTTTCATCAAAATAAATATTGATACTTCTTGCACCTTAAAGGAAAATTATAATAGTATAATAATATATTTTTTCAAGAGCAAGAATGTAAATACTGGAAAAACCATTTAAAATAATAATAAACAATAATGACAAGTAAAATAAAACTAATAACTAATTAAAGCACAGAATTCATATAAGCAAAATATGTGAAAGTAATTTAATTATAATAAAACATAAAAAGCATATTAAGCTGCATCAAACCAAATCTCATGACAAAAAAGTAGAACTTCATCTTCCAAACGGCGTTGGATCTAAATTATTGACTGTCTGATACCAATGTATTGATCCACCTATCCTGAGCGGGAAGGAAGGGAAGGACGTGCAGTCACGTTTTTCGGTTGTTGACGTCACCGTTTTGGACAGCAAGCGTCCAGTGCTAAGCAGTGAGTAGCTAGCATATCCACACCAGTGCTAAGCAGTGAGTAGCTAGCATATCCACACCAGTGC
>JBAMIG010015413.1:0-12869 GCA_037177335.1 Kiunga ballochi | reverse complement strand
TTTAGCAACATGATTTATATTTATTTAGCAACATGATTTATATTTATTTAGCAACATGATTTATATTTATTTTAGCAACATGATTTATATTTATTTTAGCAACATAAGATGCAGCAGATAGTCTAGGAGGTAAATAAAAGCGAGGGAGTAAAAATAAATGCTCATTCCTCATCATGCTAGCTTGTATATTGCATTTACACTGAACGTTAAGTCTACTATTAACCACTAAATGATGCATTTACACATTAAAAATATTTTGCAGCGTATTAATTTACTTATTTGGACCAAATCTGGTAACAAAATTCCAGTTGACCCTTCCCAATTCATTAATTACTTCACAGTACTGTACAGTACTCTCCTCAGTAGAGGAGACATGCTATAGAGTGATATTGACTTTTTTATTAACATCTATAAAAGGAAGGGTAGATCATTTTGGTATACTATTTAGTAAACCACAAGTTTAGATTTTCTTTCACAGTTCATGTTTGTGTTTTCCTGTTTAGTACTATACTCCACACTGGTATAAAATTACGCATGTTTATGTTACATAAACTATTTAATTATGCATTTTATATTCTTTGCCCTCATAAGTGAAATACACTTGAAGCCAGGAGTTTAAAAATAATATCAAGGAAGTGTCAAAAGCCAGTGAACAAAAAGGGTTTTGTCTATTTAACACTAAAGTAAAGCTGAGTGAAAGCAGGGGCACTCAGATGCAACACGTCAAGTTTTCCCAAAGCATCAAGCATGTGGCTACTTACTGAAGTACATGAGATTACTCTAAGAGGCCATGCACGCTTATTTACAATCACATGCATGTTTTTCCGTTTCCTTTCTTCCAAACTATCTAAAAGTAGTCAGTAAAACCTCTGCCAGGGGATTAGAAACGGGACATTATAAAGGCTTCATTCAGCCTGGCTCCAAAATGAGATTAATGTTTATTTATTGTTTATTTCAAAACATGGATCTATGATTTGTATCCTGATGAATATGAAGCATATTTGGGGTTTATTTTATAAAGAAAAAGGTGTTTTTTAGATTTACAATTTCTTTTTTTCTGAGGCATCTGTGTAAAATTATGTCACGTATATATAGTGAGTTACAATGCATGTAAACTTTAGCCATACAAATCCAGTGGACGTTACTGAAATGTCAGAAAAACAAACAGTAGTCCTGCTGGTGTGCAGGCTGGTTCATTGTCGAGTTTGACTTTTATCACTTATTAAAAATGTCTGATGAAATGGCTCATCAATGTGAATACCTCTTACATATTTCAGCTGAGTTTTACAAGGAGACAGACCATCTGAGAATAAAAATGCTCAATGATTTCTAAGTCATATGTCAAATTACCTTCAAAACCAGCTCAATTCCTCATCCTGCTATTAATATTTAAGGAAAAAGGGAAACATCGACTCCCATCTTTCATACATTAGGTAAAACAGCTGCAGTAAAATAATTGTTTTAACCCAAAATAAAAAGAAATTAAGGTGACTTGAGTCTGTGCTTCAAATACAGAATTGACAATGATTTGATATGACTGCAAAACTGTTTCAAACACTCAATACAGCAATAGTATATTCAACAACCCACCAACAAATAAATTGAGGTCTTTCAGCAGCATTGGGCCATAGATTCCCTCCAGAATACATTCAAACCCTGTAAGACAAAATGAAGTACTGATTATCAACAAGATACTGGACGTGCTTGACATTTTAGTACAGTCTGTTCCTTTAGTTTGTGTATTCATAAATCCAAGCTAGGCGACAACCTTTTCACTCCACTGTGTTGCTACTGTAAACCTTCTGAAATAATAGAAAAATATAGTTTCAATGCTTCCTGTGATCTCCACTTCTCCAACAGCACGTAAATTTGTGAATAGTAAAGATTATGACAACGACTTTAGGATCTTATCTGGATGGCTAAGCTTAAACGCTGAACAGTAAACAGCTAACTCAGGCAAAGCTCGACTGCTAGTACCTGTAGAATAGAAATGGTACTTCTACTTAAAACTAAGCTCACATAAACGGTGAACAAACCCCAGAAGTGAGCGCTTTCCTATATTTTTTATGTCCCATCAACAATACCCTCCCCCAAAATGACAGCTTGACATTTCCCATAGCTTAGCTTCCGATTGCCATATCCATTACAAATAAATGTGTCAGTAAACAAATCTATCTAATATCGTTACTACAGAGGATATTTGACAAAGTACGCATTTTTAATGGATGTATGATGTCTTTTTAGTTACATGAAAACGTTCGGAAAAGTGAACACCGGCGACAGCCAGCTAGCTCATGAGGCAAACAAAGGGAGTCAACACGTACAAGCTAGCGCTTAGCTGTTAGCCAGTGCAGTTCATTCACTATGGGGATATCTAGCTCCCAGCTAGCTACTACCTAGCTAGCTAGCTAACACCAGCTAGCAATACAACACAGAACGGCACAACGACCCTTCTTCTGTAAGGAAAGGTATTTTAAATAAGCCCATCCTGTAAAAAGTAAACAACTAAATGCAGTTCATACCAACGCAATGTATAAGTCTATGTCGCCAGGAATCAAGTTCCCGCCGAAACCCTTTCCTTTCTGCCGTGCATTTGGTGCACTGCACGGCCGCCATTCTCGGTCCTTCCCCCCCCCTCTGTCTCCCTCTGTTTGAAGCTCAGAGGAAGCTGGCTGTGCTGAATGTGCTGCCAAAACATCACCAACAGGGGGCGCCACCGTCCTCTGCTCTTCCCTTTTTTACTACCTGAACTAAAGAATATGATTTACAAATATATATATAGCCACATTTTAACAAAGCTAAATATTGAACTAAACATTTCTTATAAATTTAACAAAATTCCACCAAATCCTACTTTCTGTCACCATTTGTTTACTTTGTTATTTTATTTTGGTAGTGGAACAAAATCATGGATATCTCACTTTTATTATTTGTGGGGTGGTAAATCCTAGTAGCCCATGAATCAAAATTTATTTAAATAACTTTAAAATGGAAGTAGCCTAATTCACAAATGATCCTGGAAGAAGTAGACCTAAATAGGTAAGAAGTTTTTGTTTTATTTCTGCTGTTTTCATTTCTTTCTCCCTCTACTCTACAGTAAAATAACCATCTTCATCACCAAAACCCAACGTGACGCAGAATAAGACCATAATTTGTTGCTTCAAGATTGTTTCAAATATTCCATGAAAAGTCTCCAGCGGATCCAAAATGCCTCAGACTGCAGCTTACTAGAGTTTCTACAATGTGAGAAAGTATTGACATCATTAACTTATTTCTTCCTTTTTTGCAGGCCTTCCTGGACAAAAGTTGCAGTGCATGTGGATCCCCTCCTCTCCACTTCAAATGCTCATGCACGCTCATGCACGCTCAGAATGAGAGTATAAAGCCAATTCACAACAGTGTCATCTCAGACCACTTTACAGACACTTTAGAGCCAGTTCGTGATCATGGTGTCATCATTGCTTGTATTTATATTACAATTTTTATGTTTTACTTTCTATTTATTTATTAAAATATTTCTTTATTGCATATTTTTTCAATTCAATTTAATTCAAGAGTTTTATTTCGAATATGCAATTAGAAATTAATTTACATAAATAGGTAGATGTGAATAAATAGAAATGAACAAATAGAAGTAACAACAACAAAACAATAACCAAACATTATAATTACATATATAAAAAGAAGTGGGGGGAATGTACAGACTTATATTACCCCACCCCTTCCTAACGATTCATCATTTCTTAGATATTGAGCTTCCTGTTACAGTAGTAATATATTAAATATCCTATATCAATATCCTATATAATAGTAATATTCTATAAAACATCACAAATTATAAACGCATTAACAAAACACCTTTATACTTTCCACCACAACAACCAGTGATAATCAGACACATTCCCCCTTTGCATATTTAGCAAAAATCTTCTCATTATACTTTTTAAAAACTGGTTTATGTTTATACAATCCCTCAGTTCTCCCTTCAGGCTATTCCATAATTTAAATTCACAAAGTAAAATACAAAAAGTTTTCTTTGCGTACCTTAAGTACTCTAAAGTTCGAATTACATCTTTACATGTTTTAAATGTAAGAACAATGATTCTGATGATAAATGCTCTTGTTAAAGAAAACCAACTGGCTGCATCAAATCCATCCCATCCTGCATTTTCTACATAATTATTATTGTATCATCCTTTTATAGTGGAGAAAAATCTCAGACATTAGCAGCATCTTTAGATGTTTTATATACTTTTATATACTGTAGACAGGAGGGGGAGAATTAATTGTCATCTGTCAATTTTGTGAGTTTTTCTTTCTTTAGCATGATTTTGAGTAAACTTTGTTTTTTTTCACATCTCTTATCACAGCTTCAGACCCACATCACAGTTTAGTTTATATTCATCCCAAGTCCATCAAAATTAACTAAAGAAAATCACATAAAAGCATTTTCCAAAGAGATTAAAGAACAGTGTGAAACCTGACATAAAGTACATCTTTGGTTTTTTAAAATCCTATCCACCAGGACGTCCAGCGTGTGATAAAAGCAATCACATGAGGGCAGCAGAGCTCTTCTAGTTGTTAAAATGTTAAATTTCATGTGTATTCGCTTGATGGCACAGCCTCTCTTTGCAATAACCCAGGTATCTGATATCATTCATTTGATTTTATTTAACAATGCAATTAAGAGTTTGCTTGTATTATCCAGAGAGAAGAGACAAAATACACATAGACAAAACAAATATAAAGCTTTTATCATCTGTGTTATAGAAAATAGATCAAACAAACATGCATGTTCCTTTATTTGTGTCTAATAAGGAAGAACTAGGGTTTCTCCTGGACCCCACTTCACCTTAGGCTTGTTAGGCTCATTAATAAAATCATGGATCAGAAAAGCTCAGTGCAAGAAAGCTGCAGAGGAAAAGAGAGGCAGAAGCAGGGAGGCCGATGAGGGAACATTTAAGACCCAGTTGTGATGAGCCGTGAAGGGCTGCAGAACACACATGTGATCGTATGTCGAGCATGGTGAAGGCAGCAAGTGCCACAGGCCCAGGTGGAATCCATTGTCACACTGACTTAAGGTATGGTTGCCGTGGAGATGATGATGAAAGACGGCAGTCTGTTGGACGGCATTTCTGAGCCAGAGCGTGACCAACAGCACACAGCTTACTGCACCGTGGGGACAGAGATGATTATGTGCAGGGTCAGCATAATGTCGACACACGCCTGGAATCTGCATGTGTGTGCGCTCCAAGTACTCTCCGTGCTGCAGCATATCCATCCAGTGATTAGGAAATGAGCAACAACTTAGCACCAAGGCGGCAGTCCCTCTGCAGCTTCTGCAAAAAACCCAGAGGAACTTTTAACAGTCAAAAACTACGGTCATGGCTGTTCTGATGTGTGTGTGTGTGTGTGTGTGAGGCTGAGCATAACATAGCTGTGCCAAACCACACCTGGCTCTTGTTATACATTTCAGAGGAGGGACACAGTAGCTACACATTTTAATTTCCTGCCATTTTACTGTTTCAACAAGTTAAATTGCAACAACCAGAAATAAAGTTTTGTTGACAAACTACCAGGGATTACATTTAGCTACCCTCAGGGTAAAAGAATTGAGAGAAAAATGGGAAAAATAACTACATTACTTCCATAAATGTCCCCAAAATGACCAGATTAGAGCTCAGTCTTCCATCTTATTTAGTCTAACTTGCTCCTCCTCTCCTCATTCAAACTTTTACCTCAGTTGTTTCCCTTTTATCACTCGTTTCTGCAGCGAGGAACACATTTATTCAGAGGGTATAAAGTCAGTTAAATATACAGGTGAATTCCATAAGTCCACGTTTTTTTTTTCATTTCAAGAAGATTAAAACCAGTTCTCCATGTGCAATAAAAGAAACACCTCACATGTTTAATATAAACAGGATTTAACTGGTATTAGTCAGATTTAATTGTTCTCACCAACAACTGGGCACGCTTGTTTGGTATGAGCTCACTCTCCTCGCCCCGTGGGTCCTGGAACTGATCGTGACGTATGCAACCTATTGCATTTTTCTTGTTTCATGCAGGCCTAAATACAAAGAATACAAAGAATTAAAGAATATTTAATGCAGATATTTCTGCTCTGAATTATGAAATAGGTTTGATATAACTTCACTGCAGTGATTGATTACTGAACTCATCATGAAATTGGGTTACAATCAGATTCTTTCTCATTGACAGTGTGCCTTAAAAAAGTCATTTATACATTGAATGAGTCAAAACAAGTCATTTATTGGGGTAAAACCACAACCTCTTCAGATTTTGGGAGGTTCCAAAATCTTTCTGTGATTTTGGCAACAAAACGCTAATAAATCCTAATGTCTGACATGGCACAGATGCCGGCCGCACTTTTAGGGGTCTTTCAAATGCGATTTACAAAAACTATATATACAACCTACTCTGAAAGCCTTGCTGTTGCTTTTTATTAAACCATTTGAAGCAGAAAGGAACATGAACACAAAGAAAATAAGTATGGAAATGATTACCTGGGTGTTTTTTGAGCGTGTGTGTGAGTCTGTGTGCATGCGCAGTGTGTGTGTGAGGTGGAGTACTGGGATTAGTGTTATGGTTGGAGCATTTACCACTGGGATTATTATTATAGAGATACTGAATCTAGCTTTAACATTTGCTTCAGCTTCTCAAACACTTGTAAAGGCATCTGTCAACCTGGTTTTAAATAAGAGGTTGGGGTTTAATGTGGGAAATGCATGAAATGACAATGTTTATTTTTCATTTACTGCTGGATTTGTGGCACATTTCAACAATCTATGCATCAGATTAGAGGATGAATGGTCAAACTCTTGAGCGATTTACGCTGGCGACAAACAGAAACGAGGAAGAAAGGTCAAGAAGTGTTTAAATAAGAGTTTAACTTGAGCTGGATGTGTGTAGACATGCATGCAGAGGCCGGGAGAGCTGCACTGCTGTGCTGGGAGACACCAAGCTGCTGTCGATTTGAAGAAGTCTTTCATAACTTCTGCTCCGTCCAACTGGTTTTAACTGACCCCCATCACTCTCCCTCTGTGTCTGAGCTGTCTCTCTTCTGAGCATCTGAACCAGTCTTTAGGTAAGACGGGACTCTGGGAGACGTGTCTTTTTCTGGAGGTAAAAGGTAAAAAGCAGCTGGAGGGGCTTAAGCAGCACTGCAGCACTACGAAGGATTATCATTAATTCCACACACAATGAGGCACTTGACTTTGAAGACAAATGCACATGCAATCACACACACACACACACACACAAGCATGTCTATAGACACAAAGGCTGAGGTGGAGGTGCACTGTGAAGGGGGCTGGAAGGTGGAGGGTCATTTTAAGTGGATGTGCACGGGGCCAGACTTTGCCCTGGGGAAGAAGGAGGGAGAAGGGGGAGGGGGTGAGAGGAAATAGCCCAACTAAAAACACATGCAAGGTCAAGTGTCTTCCTTCATCTTGCAAATAAGTGAAGAAAAAGCCCGAAAAAGAAGCAGACTTGGTCTGTATTTTGTTAGTTGTTTGTACTTAATGTGTTTTAGTTCTGTTTACCTGCCCATCAACCTGCCTGTCTGTTCCACCTTAATGTTGAAGTCAGTGCCAGATTTGACCTTAAGGTTAAAAAAAGGACGGTTAACAGTTAATCATAACCTCAGTGTCAGTGAGGCATGTGCTACTTTTTCCATCTTTGAATAAATCTTCTTTCCCTTAAAGGAAAATGACCAAACACCTACACTCACAAAATGTTAGGGCTCTTTTCCTTCTTATATGATGCCAGAATTGACCTTCTCTGCAACCTTTATTGGTGCAAACAGCTGCAAAGGTTGCAACGAGTAAACCATGAGCCAAAGCCAATCCCAGCTTGTGTTTATTTCACACTGACAAATTTCTCTTATGTGTTTCAAAAAGCATCAGCTGGTGCTTTTTTTTTTTTTTTTTTTTTTTCCACCTTTGCTATGCAAACAGGGAAAAAGAGGTTTGAGTGTTCTCTGTGACTATGGAAACATAGGCGTAAAAACATGTGTTGTTGTGGAGAACGATGGAAAGATAAACAGCTTCCATGTTAGTCTGTTTTCCAACAGGTGTGATATTATAAAGAGATTTGAAGACATCAGTGCTTATAGATTATACATAAATCTTGACACCTGTCTTCCTGTGTGTGTGCATCAATGTGTAAGTGTGTATGTTTATGTAATGTGGATATTAATCTCCAATAGGATGTTTTTAATTAAAGCTGGGATTTGCTGATAAAAAGCAAACAGTATCAAAACCTGCCAGCATCTCTGCATCCGCCAACATGCATGCATGTTAGCCTGCATCGTTTTCCCAGCAAGGTAAAGAGTTGGAAATACATCGTATTATCTCCGCTTTTAAATTACAAATAAACTCATTTACATCAATAATCTGACCGTAATCCGATTTCTGGAGTAGTCAGATTATTCAAGTGATCATGTAAACAACATAATGTGACATGCTTTACAGCAATCCTGATTATAAGAAAACAGATTAACACACCAACATATATCACCAATATGCTGATATTTCGTTTACCTGCTAATCTGATTTTCTGTGTTTGTTTACATGTGTTAAAAAAGATCAAGAACAAAAAAAAAAGAAAACAAAAATTGAAATTTCTTTTAATATAATAATGGATTCAACCTATATAACTGTTTTTAAGACGTCCAAAGAATTGGTTTAAAGTCTCCCGAGTACAAAGAGAGTACAGCAGCAAAATTAAACTGTTTTGTGCGTGTGTGTAACTTCCCATGTTAGGAAAGCAAAGAAAGTATTGCTATTTTCTGTTTTTTTGTTTGATTTTTTTGACTAAACAAGACTGGATGTCTGAGAATAACAGGTCAGTCTCATTCGTCACTGTACACATAATCCACATTTTCTGGAAATTTTTAGGAAAGTTTCAAAATGGGACAAAAAAAAACACCAAATAATTACATTTTGGAGGTGAATGTTTCAAAGGATTCTTTATTGATGTGTGACAGTAATAAGCTCAGCAGAGCTCTGCTCTGAATGCTTTTCTTGAAGAAAAGTGGAACTATTCATACAATTTCACAGATGTAACGTTCAGTTAAAAGGGGATCAGGTATTGTGAGGGGAATCTATTATATTTAATTATAGTGGAATTTATAATCACTTTATAGATCAAAAAGTATTCATGTCCAAATTCTGATGCTGTTATTTATATCTGCATGGGATGATTCTCTCTGACTGGTTGTCTTGGCTTGGAACCTTTCCTAAAGCAGCATCTAAAAATGTGATAAATTCATATCAGTAATAGAAAACCATAAATTAAATATAAATAAAGCTTCTTCTTTCTAACAGAGAAACTGTGTCATAGTGGCTGTGAGAAATAAAGCTGGTTTATTCCACTTGGGCATCATTTTTCAGACCCTAGGGGAAAAAAAAAAACTTCTTTTGTTTTTCCACAAGCTATGACACAGATTTGTGGACACGCCTTGAATGTAACATCATTAAACTGCAATCTGAGTGGTTACCACTAGCAACAGATGCTATAGGCAAATTTAAATATCTGTGACATGACAGCATGCGTCCCATTCTGGAGTCAAGGGGCGTAAAAACCTTGCAAACCGTCGCTTTTATTGTCTCTGAAAGTGTGTGCATGCGTGACATTGTTTTAGTTTCGCAAGGTTGTGTGTGTTTGCTGCAGGATCCCCACAATCCCAGATGGTTCCGTCAAGACACTTAAAATGCAGCAGAGTAAGACACCTTGTGCGCTGATGCAGCACTCACCTTTGACCAGAGGAAAACACACAAAAACAGCCCACATGGCACCTCAAAGTAGGTGCACACACAGATATCGTTTCCAGCCGAAACAGATGTCAATCATCACGTGTATTAATGTCAAGCGAATAGGAGTTCACAGTGATATATAGCTAGACTGCAGGAGAGAAGAAGGTCGTGACAGAGATAGAGGGGAAGTGAGGGGAGGGTGGAGGATAGAGGCAGTTTAACATTTGTCATCATACATCATGCATCCCTCATTTAGGTGTTCACACACATTTACACACACATCACAAGCTAGGAGTATAAGCATAACAATAGACTTTCAATGTATTCAGTAAGACTCTATTGAAGAAAACACGTTTTTCTGTCCAATAAGACCTTATTTTAATTCTTCCAAGGAGGAAATTTAAACATTTACTGACTTTTTTTTTGATCCCCCTCTTTATCTGACGTCTTTGGGACGAACCAAACCACTGCTGTGCATCTCATTTGTGCACCTTTTCTGCTATATATGCTAGCAAGAACCCTCAACCTCTGTCTTTCTGTCTCAGAAACAGCCCAAATTTTATTAGGGTTGGATAATCTAACCCACATGCCAATAGTGCAGTGCCATTCTCTTTTCAGCAGTAATGACTCTGAGACGCTTGTGTGTGTGTAAGTGTGTGTGTGTACGTGGGCTTGTGTGGGAACACCAGACCTGGCAAAAGAAACTTTGCCTTATTCTGAGCCAACAATGAGACACCACAGGGAGGGAAAGAAGGAAAGTAGAGTTTCTCCGTTTAAATCAGTTATGACTTACACACACCCACTTTCTCTCTCTCACACACACACACAGACCTGAATTCATTCACACACAGATGTTTCAGCTAATTGATTGCGAGTGTGTGGTTGATAGACTTGAGATTGGCTCAAAGTGTGTGGTGTGTTTCTGGCTGAGTTTCACAGACCACACAGCAGGCCTCCCCTCCTTCCCCACCCACACAAGTATGATTTGATCAAGAATTCACTCTAATGCAACCATCACGAGTCGCTTTTGGAGCGTCGGAGGTTTTCTTTTATACGTCTTTTATATTCATGTGTGTATATTTGTCCAAACAATGCCGGACATGCCAAGCGCATGCCGCCGTAGCATAAAGTGGGAAATGTCTGTCAGTGAGTGTGTGAATGACTGATGTAGTGTATGCATGTGAGGGTGACTAATATTGGCCATGTCCTCTCACACACACATGATTCTCAGTTTACCATCATGAGATGGAGCAAAGACAGCAGGAAACCATGTTGAAAGGGAGGAGATGTGTGTATGTGGTGATCTCTCTAGCATTTATCCAGGCATGTGGAATATGTACATTTACTACGTATCTATGTGTGGCGTCGTGTAGGAGTGAGACAACTGCTGCGTGTGATCATATGACAGCAGGAGAAACATCCCGAACAGGACATGGCAACACAGTGGGAGGGAACTTATACCCTTTTGACTCTGTTGAAAATATATCTGTGAATGTGGGTGCATTCATGAGCGTTGACACGATTCTGTACACATCGGTCTGCTCTGTCATCACCTGGATGCTTGTGGGTTCACTCAGATTAGCGACGCACAACATACAGGATTTTAGCTGAGTAGGCAGATAGCATATACATGAAATTTTTAAGTTTTGATCTGATTCATGGGATAACGCCTGATTATCTGCTAAAAATGTCATTTTGGATCATCTGGACCAAATTTCCTCTCAAACACAAAACTTTCAAGGGATGAATTTCTTTCTGGGTAAAAGTTCCTGAAAAGCTACGCCCTAAAAGAGAGACTTTCTGTGGGTAATATTTTACACCTGGGACTTAATTCAACTATTATCCCTGAGGTGGAATTGTGTCTTTAGTGTCAGCCTGTTTATTTTACTTGCTGTTAGTGTGTTTCAGCTCACGGTAGGCCTATGTCATAATGTATATTTATACCATTATTGTTAAACAAACTGCTTTTATTGTGAAGTAAACAGAAGTAATGAGGTTTGATGAGGGGGTTCCTATTAAAAACAAGGCCCACAGCGTTCTCAGGTGAGATTTGCTGTGTGGGAGAGGTTTGTTGGGACGTATAAGTATCCTAATGTCTAATCATTTGCACAGTAAATGTAATCTGAATTTAACTAATAATTTACCTGTGTTTTTTAGGGGACCTACGTTTGTCTTTAAATTTGTCATAACATCGGAAAAGAATAAAATAAGAACAAAGGAGAAGGTTGCCAAACTGCTGATTATTTTAGGAGGACAACACATTCAAAGGTTCCTTGTGCTTGGGGAAAGTTACTGAGGTGAAAAAGAGAGGACAGGACAGTGGCCCTTGAGGACCGGGGTCCAGGGCCACTAGTTTTTAGGTTAACTAGGGGAATTAGGTTTTAAAAATGAAGCTTTTATTTGTAAATATTGCAGAAATCTTTCCTACTAAGACATGTCCGAATCCCCTTTGGCAGCTAAAGACATATTGACCTGTAAACTCACCTGTTTGATTTAGATGTGGAGGAAAAGCAACTTTACTTTGATCCTTTCGCATTTTGGCAGCTTTTTCCCTTCAGCTCATGACTTTGGGTAGAAACGTAGATCAGAAAGTTAATAAACAGAATTGCTTTTTAGCTGAGCTCTGCTTTCACCACAACAGACTCCATCACTGCAGATGTGGCCAGACTGCTTGCTAATCTCCCGCTCCATTCTAGCTCCACTCCTAAGTGGATTGCTTCCTTATCACGGTGAAGGGGTTTGTGCGCCCCATGATTTCCAGGAGCTATTTTCTCAAGGAGTCATTGGAAACCAGACTGAGTTGCAATTGAACCCCAAATTGTTTATTCCAATACTGAACTTCAATCTCAATTTTGTACCTGCTTTAGTTGTGATGTGCTTTGACTCCTTTTTGGGCAAATGACCATTTTTGTACACTTCATTGGGTATGCAAATACTGCCGTATGCTAATTCATGAAATCATAGAAACACACTGAGATAAAAGATCAGTCTATATGTCAAGAATGCTTAGAAATCTATTAATGTTATGACAAATAAAACTGTCCACTACCTCCAGTGTAAACTGCAAGAAAATTGCCTCATGTGTGCATATAT
>JBAMIG010015374.1:0-12870 GCA_037177335.1 Kiunga ballochi | reverse complement strand
CATTTAAAGGGGCAGGTCTTATAAGTTTTTCTTCTTCCTGCTCCTTTTTTTCAAGCATGGTGGCACAATATTGTACATTTTTGTTGTTGTTGTTGTTTTGCTTTGCATTATCCAAAAGGAAAAAAAAAAAAAAACAAAACCTACCTGTGCATATCCATGCGAGAAAAAATATTTTTTTTTTTTTTTTAATTGAGTGTCTGTCAATCAATCTCTAAACTTTTTAGACTCAGCAGGAGTAGCTGCTACAGTGTCCGCTTTCTCCTTGTTCTTCACAAACATGGTCCCCCTTATGAGCTAAATTCTTCTTTGGTTGTATTTTTAATTAAATTATATCATCATAAGAGAAAGTCCATAAGAGATCTAAAGTAGTCTACATAAGAAGCCTAACCTACATAAGGAACACAGGCAGCAGCTGGATTTTCTTTTTTAAACCAATGATCACCAGATGCATGTCTCATCATCAACTGCGACTTCTAAGACAGTTTAAAATCTTCAATCTCCTACATAACTGTAATTTTAATAAAGCTAAACAAATATATAATATACGATAAATCTCTCTCTCACACACACACACACACACACAACTGCTTGGTGCCCCTCTGAGCACTTGATGCCCTACGCACAGTGCGTGATGCGCGGGGCGGAAAGCGGCAGCCCTGCATGTGTAATTATAACATTACCATATACCTTTTAACAAATTGTCAGACAATATAACAGTTTTATGCTTGAACCTCCCACACCAGAGGCCTGACCCAACAACCTTCTTGCAGTGAGGTCACAGTGCTAACCGAATGTGCCACTGGCAGCCCTACATAATTTTTACAGATGATGACAAAATAAAATGCAGCATTTAATTTTTTAAGTTTAATGTAACACATTTGTGTATCAGGAAATTATACCAGGTGATGTGGTTCAGATCAGAATTAATTTTAGTGTTCATTGGATAAAACAGCAGTTGCAGTTTCTGACATTTATTAATTTACAGACAAATTAGCATCTAATCATGTTCCCATGAATTCAACCTTTCCACTGAAAAGAGTTTGGACTCTCTGGTTCACATGATAACTGCTACTGTAAAGATGTAACCTAACTAAAGCAGCTATGATTGTTTAAAAGGCAAATTGGTTATAATAAAATCATTTTGACAATAACCGTTTTTTCTCAAATGTTTTTCTCAAAAGTGAATAAAGCACAGGTGTAAGTCAGTGTTAATATGTACTTACCAAATTCACAAGTTTCTTCTTCAAGTTCTTCTGTGAGTTTTCCAAGTCTAATCAAACACAGAAAACAGTTAATCATCCAACCTCCTTAACATAAAAAACTATATTTTCCACCCATGTTATTTATCTTAATCTCAAAAACACTGATGAATAACCAAATAATTTAAAGATATTTTTAACGATACAACCAGTTCAGTTAAATTCTAAACCCCCTCAAACAGTAACATTACATTGCATCTGAAGGGAGGCAAGATTTACTTAAATATTTAGTAATCACCAAAACTAAGTTTAATAATATTTAGCCACCTCACACAATATGAAAACACTTAGTGTCAGCTCGTAAATTGCTTTCTAAAGAGCATTCAAACATTTAATAAGTTTCCAGCATCCTAACCACTTACTCACCACATTGCATTAAGATTAATTTTACTTTAGTTTTATTTACTTGCGTGTGATCAGGACATGACAGTTTCATTTAAAACACAATTATCAGACATTTAACCAAATAAATTATATTGTCAATCTATGAATAATGACTGTGTTTTAAAATATCAATTTACATTGACACTGAAGAATGTTCACTTTAATGTCAATAATGTTCATAAAAACAGCTAGGTGACTGAATAGGTTTTTTTAATAAGGACTTAATCATGGTCCAAATAAACCAAACATTTCCTTCATTACATAATTGTACTAAAAGAAAAACAAAGTTCACTCTTACATTTTTAAAATCTTATTTAAGGGGTAAGCAACTGTGTTCCTGGAGAGCTGCACTCCTGCAAGTGTTGTGAGTTTAACTGTTACCACACTCAGACCTAATTAACAGACTTGCACAGAGCTTGACATCAAACTCTGCACCAGTCTGCTAATTACCCATTAATCTTAGTAAGGTGTGATGCCGCACAGAAACTCACAACACTTGCAAGATGGTGGCTCTCTAGGACCACAGTTGCCAACCTCTGGATTAATGTGTCAGAAGGACATCATAAAAAGTGAAGTGATTCTGGTCAGATTTCATGTTAGTGTCACTAATTAATAGCAGATGTGGTTTCTGACATGTCCTCATTTTATTTCCAAACTTGGTAATGTATTGATAAATTAATCCTTTTTTACTGCAAGACACTGAACTGTCTCTCTTGAACTGAAACTGTTTGCTTTTGGTAAGGAGAATCCAGCTTCAGAGGATCAACTAAACCAACTTTACCTAGAAAGATAAATCATGTTTCAAGTTTAGAAGTGAATCTACAGTTTAGTCAGCATGTTTGTTTCTATTGGCTGAGATTGTATCCAGCTAATTGAAAACAGCCTGTCCAAGTTCAGTAATTTATCTCAAAAGAAAGATCATGAATTCAGCAGGATCTATCTGGTAAATATGTTAGCTCATTTACCACCATGGTAAGAGAATTGGCTTAATATGTTACCTGATCAGCCTTCTGCGAGGATTGATCACATGGGACAAAAATACCATCTGTGTTTTTTTAACAAAAGGCTGATTGATCATAACATATTTAATATGAAGACAACTGTATGTATGTAAACTGAACAAATCATCACATTTCCACAATTCAGTCCTGGCTAGAATAGTCCATTTTTTCATTTGTAAACTTTAATATGTCACAACATGATGAAATCAGTTTTTGCTAAGAACGAATGGTTTTTCATCGACTAATTAAAAGCAGGTAGGTTTCTGATATGTATTTTTCTCATTTACACACCTGGTAAGGATCAGATCACATTTTGTTATGTGCTGATAAATAAAATCTTTTCACTTACAAACACAGTAATGAGTGATTTCCATGACAGTAAAAGCCTGGTGAATGACCTAAAGATATCAGTGTGCACTTACCAAATACACAAGCAGTCAGATTTTCTCTAATCTGACAAAACACAAATAAACAGTTAAAAATCAGACCTCAGCCACATACCCATTGCCAGTACATATTGTTATTTTATAGTAAACTCTCCAAACCAGATTCAGCTATAAAGCAATAAGTAAAAACCAAGTTAGCATAAAATAACTTGTTAGGAATTTTTAAACCACTTGAACAGAAACATTCAATCAGGCATGGTAAGCTCTGGTCCTCCATAGTCACAGTCCTGCAGGTGTTAAAGGTTTTCGTGCCTACTACATATCAAATTGAAAATCAATGGTAATTAGCAGATTTGTGCAGAGATAGATGCCAACCTCTGTAAAAAATATGCTAATAAAGTCTATCAATTATTAATTTAGTCAGTTTGTGAGATGGAAGGTTTGAGTGTCTGGGATGCTGTTCAGCAGCACTGGAACACCACAAGGAACTATACTGGTACCATTCCTAATCAGGCTGTACACTTCAAACTTCCAGTACAACTCAGAGCCCTGGTGAGTCAGTGTATTTAAATGTTATTATTTCAGTTATAGTAAGTTAGTACCACTCAAACCAAAGCAGGTGTTCGAATTGTAATTGGAATGTTATTAACGAGGTAATCCTGTGTTCACTCGTTTATTGTGATTATGTTAACCTGCACCTGGAATATACATTGTACAGTTCTATTTGAGTTTAGTGTGCTATATCGTAGAAAAGATATGTAGAACTTTATTGGTTTTTTCCTCATGCAGACGTCTGCCACGTGTTTAATGGGAATGCAATTATATTTGGCCACTAGATGGCAGCATTGTATTATATTTGGCCAGTCAGTTAGCCTATGAAGCAACAAGTTCACCTGTATTGGCCACATGAGCTGAATTTATGCAAATTTTAATTTGTTATTAAAGTCGATAAAATGCTTTATTCATTTCAGAACCACACACAGCACAAAGAGAAAACAAACTGGTTCTAAAGAGTGTACCTATTGTGCTGCTGTAATAAGACTGACAGTGCAGTGAGAAATAAATCATTGGACTGCCTAAACTGGCGTGAGTCTTCTTTCCTCGTTTCTGACAAACACACCAGGGACACACCTGCATCTTACCTCCTTTCATATACAGTCCAACATCCGTATGCACCATTTTAGACTTTATTATTATTGAATCAAAAAACTACTACAATTTTGAACTTTCCTTCTGGTATAAATTATTTTTCATTTATTTAATTTTATTGTTGTGCAGGTGTGTGTCACAGGACTGGGACTGTGGGGAACTGAAGCTGTCCACCCCTGCATTACATGATCAATACAGTTTGCTGTAACTATTTTTAATTATACAGTAAATGGACATGCCTGTAATCATCTATTTTGACTAACAGTCATGTCTATATCAGTGTCTAACTTAAAATCCTTACTAAATACAATGTGTTCAATGTTCATCTGGCTGATTTAATATGTCTCACCTTCACACTGGTTTCAGTCAGCAGCTGCAGTGCAGCCTGTTTCTATTCTACAGTCATTTCGCTTTTATCCAAAGCAACTTACATTTGATAAGCAGTCATTTTCAACCCTAGCTTTTAACCTAACATGCATGTCCTGTTAGTGGGAGGAAGCCGGAGTACCTGGAGATAACCCACGCATACATGGGGAGAGAACATGCAAACGACACAAAGAAAGGCCACTGGACAAACCTTTGCTAACCACTCCTCCACTATAGCTGCCCTGATAACTATTTAGTAATCATAATTTAGTTAAGACTAATTCTGTACAAACTAGTTTCTATTTCAAAATTTAATTAAAAAAAAACTCATAATAGACCTGTCTGTACTAGACACAGACAGAGAATATCCATCCATCCATTTTCTACCGCTGTGGCTGCAGCCTATCCCACCTGTCAACCTGTCAATCATCTTATCAGGTGCATGTCTTTGGACTGTGGGAGGAAACAGGAGTACCCAGAGAGAACCCACACTAACACGGGAAGAACATGCAAACTCCACACAGAAAGGTTCCTACTTAGAGGCTCGAACCAGTAACCTTCTTGCTGTGAGGCCACTGTGCTAACCAATGGAGCCATGGTGCTGCCTCCCGGACCGGAAAGATAACTAATTTTAATGTAGTTAGCTAGCATATACCAGTCTACGCAATAAATGATCAATTTAGTTTTTCTTCTGGTTAGCTAGTATGAAAATTATTCACAATACTGGTTTAAATAATAACTATTGGTCCTCATACATTTTAAAACGCTGTTTGTAGCTTAACATTAGCGAAGAATGCTGTGATTGAGGTAGCCATTAGCGTTCACTACCATTACGAATGCACAAGATAAGCTAGCATGAATAAGCATTTATTGCATTTATGAAATTTTTATTGAGTTTTATTAAATAATAATGTCATGGCTCTATTACTTAATTTGCTTGAATAAACGTCGACATTGTGCATTAAATGATAATACCAACGGCTCCCTGTGACTTAATTAAACTGAGTTTGAAGTTTTTTTATTAGCAATAGGGGATCCTAGCATTTAAAGGTCATTATATTTAGCGTTGCGCGCGAGTAGCTAGCTACGCCACTCCATAAGTACTTTTGTGACTATAAAAATGTTTTAAAAATTGTTACTAAGGTTGGCCGTGCGCTTAGTATACTTCTTTTACGTTCCACGAACGTATCAGAAAATGTTAAAATAGTTTTACATGTGTTCAAAATTAATATATTAATCCTTATACCAAGAGAAAAATATAGACACTCACCAGCTTAGCAGACAAGCGAAGTGAAATGAACGGCTGGTGGCGGCAGCTGCTGGAAGGGCAGTTTCCTTTGTAGTGATGCGTTCGAGCGTAGGAAATTCCAGCACTGCTCAAAACATTGTAAATACGGTTTAATGAGAAAAAGTACAAAGCTGACTGGCAGCGTCCTGTCTATCAGACAGACGCATATGTACTCTTGAGCAAGACACTGAATTTATGCTTACCATTTATGATGCTTATTGGAGTAGAGGCTAATTATGTGTAAAATAAAAACATGAAGAGAAAAGCATCATATGTGTAACCTATAAATCAGCTCTAGCTTGATTACAAAGCTTGATAGCTGCATATATATATATATATATATTCAAGATATCTTTTTCATACAAAGTGGCTTTGTTCCTGATCCTGCTGGAAAAATAGATCTTCTCTATCTTTCCGTTTCACATCAGACCTGAACAAGCTTCTCACTGAACAGTTATTTTATCACTGTGTTATGGAGAGGGTGAGCAGAACTCTTTTGTTGGATGATCAGCTCCAGCAGCTCCTCAGTTATCCCAAGCACAGAACCAGTATTTTGGATCCGTTTGTTGATTCTCTTCAAGTCTCATGTGAGATAATGGTTTCTACATAAACTTATTTTAGTGTTCTTTGCTTGTCCATTGAAAAATAAATATTCAAAGAAGGTTAAACTGGAATGCAGTGTCACGACTCAGAAGCCATGACAAAATACAACAAAATATTATTAAGATTAACAGAACCAAACAGAATTAATAACAAAATAAAGCCCAACAAAACCAAACTAAGAAGGGGAAAAACAGACCTGTTGCTTGCACCACATCAGCCTGTTTTAAATGGAGATAACAGGTGGTCCCCATCAGGCCCACATGCTCCGCAGCAACACACTGATACCAGGGCAGTACTCCTCCAGCATTCCGCCTGCTACCCCACTCTTACCTGGGAAGCGTAGCCAACACCAGGTTGCAGCCTGGCTGGGCTGTCGTGCATCCACCTCTTTCGAATATTCTTACAAGACTGCGGCCTTGATGATGCTGGCATTTGCGTGTCTTGTTGCCCCATGAATAATGGTGATGGTTTGAGCAGATCAGGCTGCTTATTGCTGGAACAGGAGACAATGGAGCGTGCAGAACCTCCTGAAGTTTACCCGCCCCGTGACAGACACAGCATGTCCTAATTTATGCAGCAACATCCCACTTTAGACATTGCCAGAAAAAATGCTGCAACATGTGAGCAGCATTGACCATCATGTGAGCAGCATTATCAGGGCCAGCTTCAAGACAAAAGCCTGGTATTTACATGGTACTACTATTTGGTTGCAGAATCACCCACAAAGCCACCCATTGGCTTCCACCTCCTCACTAATAAGCCGTTGTGTAGGCACCGCCATTCACACTCTCGTTGGGAACCACCAAAGCAAAAAATCGAGTGAGAGTGGGATCCATTTGTTGATACGCGTAATGACAGTACGTGCCACCAGGGGGCCACAGTCTCTTTATGAGCAGGGAGTTGTCGGTCAGAATGTAACAAGACACCCACTTGTTTAAAAAAGAAAATGGCCTTCATCACCCATGACTGCCACTTAACACCACCTCACCACTACTGCACAATCTGATAATACAAAATAGCAAATGCTTTATGCAATCAACGGGGCATAAATTATTCAACATTATTCTAAAGAAATTAAATATCTAACTACAGGAAGACTAGAACTAAAACAGAAACAAAACAAATAGATTTCAGTATGTTTTTTAAGGTAAACAGTTTTATTTGTGTAACATTTTTTCTTTAACCTCTCAAACATGAGAAGTTTATTGCAACTATTTTTAAATACGAAAAAAATCAGCTTGAACTTGGTTAACTATTTACAGAGAGAACATAATCATATCAAAAGAAACAACATCTTATTTGACATAAATTGATTTAAGTTGAACTGGCAACAGAAATATTGACAATCCGAATACCCACTTTATGCACAGTGACAAAGAGGTCACCCTCGTTCCGGAGTTCCTGGAATGGTTCCCACATCTCAACCTCAATGAAGAGCTCGCTCCCCTCAGACAGGTCAACCTCATAAAGGCTGGGAGTGGGACCTGGTCCAACCCCCAACACCTTGGCTGTTACCACCTCTGTTTCTTCTTGAACTTTCTGAAACAGGGTAGAGAAGGAGAAAGTGATTATGATGATGATGATGGAAAAAGATAGATTAGGATGGAGAAGGAGAAGAAAGAGAGATGAGGATGAGGAAGAGGAGAATGAGAGATGATAATGAGGAAGAGGATAATGAGAGGTGAGGATGGAGGAGGAGAAAGAGATGAGGAAGAGGAGAATGAGAAATGGTGAGGAGGAAGAGGCTAATGAGAGATGAGGATGGAGGAGGAGAAAGAGAGATAAGGATGAGGAAGAGGAGGATGAGAGATGATAATGAGGAAGAGGATAATGAGAGATGAGGATGGAGGAGAAAGAGAGATGAGGATGAAGAAGAGGAGAAAGAGATATAATAATAGAAGAGAAAGATGAGGATGGAGGAGGAGGAGAAAGATAAGAAACGTAAAAGGTAGGAGATTAACCAGATGAAAAAGAAATGTGAGGATTGTAAACCAACAACCTAAAATGTTTTATAAAGTACCTTGAACTCCGTGAAGTTGGAGCTGTGCAGGCTATCACCACTGCCTTTGATGTGGGTTATAGCAATGCAATCACCACAGGTCAGAATTTCTGCAGCAGCTTCCCTCCACAAAGTTACGATACTGGCGTCCCTGCCCTGTAGGATTACATTTATTTCAATGTATTATCCCAAGTAGACTTAGTCCTTCCGTTTTCATTGCATTTGTTACTGTATATTATTACTATCGTTTGAACTTGTATAGTGCTTTTCTACACATCAGTGTACTCAAAGCACTTTAACACTATTTGACTCATTCACTCACACCGGGAGCAACTGAGGGTTCAGTGTCTTGCTCAAGGACACTTCGGAATGTGGACACCAGAGCCAGGGTTTGAACTTTGAACCTTGAACTTGATCCACTAACTGGTTATGAAATGACCCACTCTACTACATGCGCCATAGTACACATACCTGTTCTAGTGTAATAGTGCGGATAGGCACATGTTGACCACCGACCTTAATTTTTCTCACCCCAGAGACCTGAGAAAAGGAAAAACATTTTTTGAAAAAAATAGAAAACTTAGCCCTGCGGTCTCAGCAAGAGGTTCTCAACAATGATCTCTGTGTGGATTTCCAGTTGTTCTCCAACTTTGAGCCACAACCCCTATACTTAACATGGGTCAACTTGCATTCATCCTCTAAATGTAAGGCTGGAGAACAAATAAATTATTCATTATTAAAGGATAAAAACAGAGTTTTGGTTTAAGTGCTGTGAAAAACAAAACACTTAGAAACAATGAGGAGCAGTCAGGAGAGGTGATACAAGAAGGATAAGGTGAGAAAGAATTTAGGGAAAGGGTGATAGAAATGGAGAGATGAGAATGAGTGAGGAGATAAAGAAAAGATGAGTTGATGAGATGAAAGATACTTTTTAATAAGACACGTTTACTAAATTTAGATGTTTATGTGTTATTATATTAGGGTGCTAGTTCACATTTATTCATATTACAAATTAAATGTTGACATCAGGCCTGGTAAGTATTCCAAATTTCTACAATGAATATAGGCTATTTTTGCAATTATTCATCCACCCCAAACTCCCAGTCACAGAACCAGAACCACAGAACCACTCTGTTAGTTCATCTTATTTATATTGTAAGACTTGATCTATACTCCAACAACGTACCTCAGCAACTAAACCTTGAAGAGTAATGAAGCCCCCACAATGGAGAGCTTCAGCCAGGGGTGTTGTGGGGGACTCAGGAAAGAGCAAACTTCTGCCTGTCTCCAAGAGGTGCTCCGAAACATTAACAGGAGAGCTCTTATAAAATACGGTGTTTTTTGTTATTAGAATACTATAGGGAGGCCTACTCCCCTTCAAGGCATACTTTTTCATGTAGTAATGTTTCCCCTCTGAAATTTTTTCTTTAAACTCCTCAAAAAGAGTTATTTTGGCAACTTCAATGCCATCCGTTATGGCTGCCAGGCAGTTGCGTTTGGTCATTTTAGCCGTCGCATTTTCCTCACTGAATTTCCAGTCAATGACCTTGGGCATCTCTCTCATGCAGATAACATATATATTGAGCCCAGGGGGCAATGAATATGGTTCTGCGTTTCTTCCTGTGAGGACTTTTGACAGTGACATTCTGAAAAGAGAAGAACAAACAAATGCACAAATAAACTCTATTTATAAAGCCCTTTTAAGACAACTATTGTTTGAACAAAATACTTCAAAATACAAATAATCAGCCAAACCAACTATTAATATAAATAAAAATATAAGAAAAATCATGTTTAAAACATGATTTTAACAAAGCACATTGGGGTAAATGACAACGAATGAAAATGGAGTCTTAATTTGTTTTAGTGAGATGCCTGAAAACATGAAGACATACCAGGAATAAAATAAATCAATAAAAAAAATTACAATTGACTTAGTGGCAGGACTCAATGGATAAAAATGATCCCATTAAATGAATGGTTTGTTAATAACTGACATAGGACATACTCCTCCTCTCTTCCCCTTATGTGCAGTTATTCATTCCCAATACATTTTCATGTAAATTCAGGGTTGCAGATATATTAGTTTCAAGTCATTAGCTTTAATAAACTTTATGAAGTACATGAACTACCCATCTACATAAATTTATTTTTCAAATTTAACTGTATATATTTCTAAGCTCAATAGATGTAAATGAGGAATATCAGTAGTTCCAATACTGCTTACAGGGGCAACCACAAAATAAATATGTTCAATAAAAATATTCAAACTAAAAATGATTTAAAAAATAATTATGATTGATGGCCAACAAAACAGTATAGAAAAGACGTTGCTATGCAGAGTCTGACAGGTAGAAATAACAGGAAACCCTAAATATTTGTTGGATTTGCTCAGTAAGACTTATGCTGTTTGACACAAGTTATGGTAAAAAAAAATACTATAATGTACATTTTTTCTGTGTTCTTCTCAACTGTCACCATTTCTGCCGCTGTTCTAAATCCAGCTGTCAAAATACCAGTGTTTCTTCCGCTACCCCATGGAGACCCGTCTGTGTTGTGATTGGCTATCAACTTCGCCTATGACCAATCTCAGCCCGTATGTACCTTAGCCAATCAGAGGAAGGTGGGATGGCGCTGTTGCTAGGAACAACGAAGAAGCTGTTTAATGTTATCTCTTCCAAGACTGAATAAAATTTGTTTTATGTCGGGTCCGAGTCCGGTCCCAAAGTAGGCCTACACTGTTTCTAACTGTAGTCTGTCAGAAAGCACTCTGTCACAGTTTAGTGTTGTTACGAACTGGTTAATAATCTTAAATATTAGCGAAGCTTACTCCTTTGACTAAAAGTTCGACCGATACTCCTAACTGTAATTAGACCACATCATTTTCATGTTACTTTGACCTACACGTATTTCTTCGTGTTAAAAAACAATAAATGTGACACCTTCGTAATATTCAAATATATGTTAGGCGTTGAAAGTGTAGTAAAAAATGAATAAAGTACCGTTTCATTGGTGAAAAAAATATAATAAATTGCTTACTCACCTTCCAGTCTGAGATCAAAGATGAAAGAGGTCTGAGTCGCGTGCATCGGGCCTTTTAAAGCAGATGAAGGTTGGGTTTATAAATGTAGGATATTTCATAACTTGACTCAGATCAGCCTTAAATTTGTTAAATATGAGTATTAAAACATTCCACGTATATCCTGTTTTTCAAATAAATATATATAAACACTTTTACAGAGCTTGCAGGATTATTTCGTGTTATTTTCAAACGATATATTATCAAAATAATATAAAAACTTCATTATGGATTAGATGTGTTCCACAAATAAAAGATAGTAGGCTATGGGATGGACCCAACAAGATCATGCAAGACACATGCTCTACGCATTTTACTCAATCTGTGTTCGATTCAAAAGTTGGTTAAGTTGTTATAAACATGGAATAATGTAATTATTTGTTTAATAGTCTCTGAACGCACCACATATGCGGTGCTCCGCATAGACTGTATTAAAAAAAGAGACGGCCGGAGGCTCCGTGACGTCATCCATAGGTTTCTGAAAAGTTGATTTGAAGCTCATTGGACGGTTGCTACCGTCGGCATTTTGACAACTTGGCGTATGTCGTCATTACCGGAAATACAAAAATGGGTAAACGTGAAAGTTGGGAAGGATGATTGACACCCAGCTGCCCGTAGCTAAAAGCTAGTGGAGCTTACCTGGAGCCTAATGGTGGCCAATCTGCTAAAGCTAACGCGCTGTTAATCGGCGATGTTGCTTAAGTCCTTCTTGCATCTTGATATACAGAAAACTTTTAATCGATAACTTTATATTTCTTATTAAAAATGTAGTTCCTTAATGTAAGTTTGCAGTAAGCGTTTTGACTTAGTTATTAGCAGTGAACCAGTTCATTTACTCAGATAAAAGTTCGTATTAAATTAATTATACCCAATGTAGAAAAAATCATCATATGTAATAAACATATCTCCCATGATGCTGAAAGTGTTATAACCCTAATAAAATGAGTCATAGCACCGGGTCGGGTCTGTAGTGCGCCAGCCGCGGTGGCGGCGGGTCGGGGGGGGGGCACTCGCTGATGGTTTTATATTTCTAACAGGAGAGGGGAAACATCAGCGGACCGAAACGTGGCCGCAGATCCAACCGGTTGCGCGGCTCGTAGCAGCAGCAGGAGCACTAGTTTATGTGTTGCTGCTGTGTTTTACTTAGAGATATGATGCTGGATCAGAAATATGATCCTTTTCCCCCATGGTCCGGATTTCCGCCAAAGTATTTGTCAATAAATGTATCCTAATAATTTACTAATAGCCTACATATGCCTACATTAATAATAATTTATACCATAAACATTTATATCTATATTTCTATGTGAATCTCCTCTCAATAACCCACGATCGCGTCTCCTAAGCGTCTGAACG
>JBAMIG010013963.1:0-12966 GCA_037177335.1 Kiunga ballochi | reverse complement strand
CTCCGTCCAGAAGAGTGCAGTCCTAGGAACAGCTAAGATACTGCGTAGGACCCTCAAGCTCCCAGGACTCTGGTAGAAAACCCAAGCTTGTGATGAACAACCACCCGCCCTACCCAAGGGAGATGGGAGGCCTCCTTCTCATCTCCTCTGGGCTGGGCAGGTGGCTCTTCACCCCAGAGTCCTGGGAGCTTGAGGGTCCTCCCCAGTACTAGTGTCTCTGAACAGCAGTATTCTGGACGTAGATGCCTGATATTTTTTTTAGATATCTACTGTATTTAAACCACTTCTTGAGTGTGGGGAACAGTGCCCCCAGTGGTCTGATGACTGATATAGATGTTTTCGTCTTCTAGGCTTCTTTCAGTTCCTTATTGAGGCCTTTGGTAGTTATCTAATTTCTCCTTTGATAATTTTCCAATATCACCAGTCCAGTCCACTATGTCCACTATCCCCATTTTCTGGACATAAACTTGGAAGTTTAACATGAGCTTAATCCTTTTGTTTTTCACCACCTTGGTGTCTTAAATGTTTCCAGTCTGTAATAGGGCTGGGGTTGGGGAGGGGGGCATGGGCCATAAGCCCCTTTACAGGTGTAGCAAACTGAAAAGCAATAGTTGCTATCACAGCAAAGCTAAATGAAAAAAAAGTTATTTATTTTTATATTAAAGTAAATGGTCTCAAAGTTCATTTAACAATTAATTGAAATAATTCAAAAAAGGAAACAAAATATTAAAAAAAAAAAAAAAAAGCTTATTTTTACCCTTGTGAATTGGCAGAAAGATCTCAGAAAATGTTTGACATTTATTATTTTTTTTTGGACACCCTGGACACATTAATTAAGATAAAAGTAATTGATTTAGCATATTTACTCACATGCAAGTATCGCATTCAGTGCAGTTTTGTTACATTTAGATCTTTGATTTATGACTTTAAGTTGTTGACTTGACTTTGCTGTTATTAAGCATTTTTCATTATACAATGTACAAGAGAATAAAATTCTATTTTAGTGGCTTCAGAACTGTGCAATTATGAGTTTACAAGAGGAATAACTTATAGTTATATACTGCTTACTATATAGTTTTATAAGTGTAGCTTTTTGTAAATTTAACAAAATGAGGAAAAATCACAACAATGTTATTCCACTGTTTATATGAACCAAATGGATATAAAGTGAAACATACACAGATGTGACTTTCTGTGTGTGTGTGTGTGTGTGTGTGTGTGTGTGTGTGTGATCTGCCTCACATTTATAATGACATGTAAAACTGAAAGGTCACTATTTTTATCAAAGCCTTTATCTTACTAATACAGACAAGTTGACTCATTCTTGACCCAAAGTGAAGATACAACTGCTTCAGAGCAAAACTGCTTTTTATGATCATTTAAAGCTGTAGGAAAACATTCTCAGAGAACATTGGATGGAAATATATGAGCAAATTGATCACCATGTAAAAAGAAAAAGCACATTATCAGAACTACTTAAATTATTCTACAGTAACATCAATCTCTTCAACAAAACATCATCAGGTAAATCTGCACTTTCTCTTCGAACTGATAGGAATTGACTTTTTAAATTTTTGATAATATTGGGGTTTTTGTCTTTTCTTTACAATGCTTATAATGCTTTGATTAAAGTCTTTTGATTGTCTTGGGCTCAAGGACGTCGAGTAAGAACAGAGTCTAGTCGATCTTTGTTTCTGTTGTCTAAAACTAAATATTCTGTGGGTTGTAAAACATAAGCCAAAATACTGCAAAATACTGGTAGTATGGAGTTTATTGTCATTTTTGTCCTTTTTTTGTCATGCAAGTATATTCACATTTTGATGCAAACCCGTTTGACAGCATCATGTAAATTGTTTAAGTTAACAGGTACTTGGTTTTTTATTTTTTATTTTTTTCAAACGAAGCAGTTTTGTGGCGTCAGCAGAGACTCACCAAAGCCTGGCAGGAAAAGGACATGCAAAAAGTAAAAATGTGTAAATGGAGATGAAAATAGGTCATTTCTATTAGTCTGTTATTCTGTTTTCACGGTGATGAATGAAAACTGTTAAAGCACTCATTTGAAAACAATCACAGTTGGCTCAGAAGATCAAAATCAGATGATTATGTAATGTTTGTGACAAGCCTGCACAATGCCCAAAGGCACAAACCCAACCCTGATAAATGATGATGGAAGCCTGTGATGTTCTTGGCATTAATTGAGGTGTAGGCAGTCTCTATGAGAGCCCCATCACTCCTGTCCTTCTGCCTGAGAGTCCACAAAAGCCAGGACCACAATGCCGACAATGTCAAGCACTCTGCGACACAGCTCAGCCAGCATGTTAACTGTGTCAGAGTGGATGCTTCCCTGAGCCAAAAGCAACCAGTGCCTGGAATACAAGAGCAGGAGTGGTTGAACCACAACAAACTTTACACTGTCTATTTTTTTGTGCATTTAAATTTTTTTTAATGTTTACCTGATGGTGATGTGGAAAACATATAAGGTGATCATCTGTGTTAATATATTTGAGTTCAACAGAAGCACCTCAATCCCCGCACTTCTAGCAACATTCACTAAAATAAGTCAAAAAGAAATGCAAACAGACTTTCTGGAAGACGTATTCCTATCTGCCAATACTACAGTGAATATATATGCTGACAAATACGTCATTCATCTAAATACATATATACAACATGAGCGATGCTATATATCAGATAGATCAGATGTAAATCTATTTAAATAAAGATGGTTAAAATGGATGATTTGAAACTAAACATCTACATACCTTACTGCCAAAAGGAAGTCTGTTGCATTCACCACAATAAACCGGGAACGTTTCTGTGCTCTCTCAGATGTGTGACTCAAATGGGCTCTGCTGAATTTGTCACAAGCTCGTAGAATGCAAAATGGCATAAAACAAGTCCATAGCAAGTCCTGCTAGATTTTTCACAAGAGTAATTCTCCATCTGCACGTAAATGTCACCATGGTAATAAAAGACCCTGTGTTTTTGCATCTCAGCATCAGAGTTGAAATGCATGCTATGTTTAAAATCACTGGCTACCCACTTTATAGTGAGTTTGACATTTTGCAGCGCTGTCAGTATGTGCAGTGAAATTTTACAAATTTCTTTTATAGTGGACTCAAAATATCCCTCAGAGCGTCATAAAAAGTCATGCAAACTCAGTAATCAGTAACCCAGCAAATCCCCAACATGCATATGATCAAGTAGCAGAACCCAAACTTGGCATAAAAATGTGAGAAACATCAAGGATTTTTTTTAGTACTTTCCTTTAAAAGTGTTATGTAAGTAAAACATTTTTTGTATAAACCAACAGTTTTGACAGACTTTTTTCTTTATACCTGCAGGCACAAAGCAAACACATCAATCATGGTGCAAAAATAATGTGCTTAAGTAAAATAATAGTGAATAGACCAGGAAAGTATGCCAGTAACAGCTTAAGGCATCGTGTATTTATCTGTTTAAGGAAAAGAATAGATTTACAGACAATACAACATACAAGTGCATAGCAGAACCGACCTGAGGCTGACATTGTGCTGCAGAAATGAAGTTGTTTCACTGTGCAGAGAAAATCATGTCAGTGGTATACCTGTCCATTCCTCTGATTACAATTCTTAAGCAATCGTTAAAGATCAGTAAATGATACAGTCTGGAACTGACTTATAGTTAAACATAGATATATGTGGGAAATGTCAATACCAAGAAAACAAAATGAGCACATGGGTTAGGGTGAGAGGCGCAGTAAGAGAGGACTTTTTGTTTCTCAGTCTGGCTTTCAGAAAGAACATTGAAAGACTAGCCTACTGAAATAAATTTAATTTGGTTTGTGTTTTAAACTGGAGTATAACTGGGAAAAAAATGTTAAAGAATAAAACGCTGGTAGTGCAATGTTTGTCCAAGTCTCTCATAGCTTAAATCAACATCTACAGTAATGTGCAAAAGTCTTGAGCCAGTTTAAAAACATTTTCCACTTCCTCAGTTTTTGCAACAAACTATTTTTCCATCTATCTAGCCATTTATTTATCCATCCAGCTTTCACCACTTATGTGAGGTAATGTTGCTGGGGAAGCAGCTTAAGCAGACTCCCATTACTTTGGCACATTCTCGAGCAGTTACATTCGCAGAGAGAGTTAAAGAATAACGCCTGATGAAGCAAACAGGATTAGATCAGACACAAAAAGCAGTTATGCAGTCCCAAGTTTACCAAACCGGAGCACTCAATGCTATGGGCACTCCTAAAACTTCTGTTTATTAAAGGACAAAAGGCATCTCTGCAAAGTTTTCCTGGACATAGTGTTAACATGCAGCACCTGTCTTTCTATGCAGGCTCAGGGCCAGAATATAATCTTTCACTTGTTAATGTTGATAAAATGCAGACTTATTTTGTTGTTATCCACAAATCAGCCATAAGATGCATACTTTTTCCAACCTTTATGCACAAAAACTTTATGTATCATGTCACTATGCTCATTTAATTGACTTTCAAGAGACTATCCTCAAAGGATTCTGTTTCCCCTGTATGGTTAACAAAAACAAATTCACAAGTGCAGCTGGGTTTTTAATGCCTAAAGAGATTCTACCTGAACTAGAAAGAAATTTATTCTCCTCCACAACTTGTCTCTGGGGGCCCACTAGAAGTTTCTGCACATTAGTACATTTTATTTATAAGGCAGGTGCTTCTGCATTGTGTTTTTCCAAATCTGTTCAAATGAAGGGCAAGAGTGAAGCCTGTGGGAATTATAAGTCAAGAGGAGAGGGGTGCAGCAGGTCAAATGTGTATTTATATGCTGCTACGTGTTTCTTATAACTTTACTATTCCTAAAAATGTGGTAGGATGGAGTTTTAAATCTAGTGAATAATCACAGGATAGCTGTGAATTAATTATGATTCAACACATTGTAAAGTATGAACACCTGGCTGGCAGTGTGCTAGAATCATTAACAAATGCTTGATGTTAGGATAAAAGGGCTTCTGTGAAATAAAACTTTTTCTGCTCTGTCTTCAAACAACAGCTTTCTTATCATTCCATCTTTTTTCTTTTTCTTTTTTTCCATCTAAAGTGTCTAAAGGTTTTTCAGATTCTTCCACCTTGCACTGTTCATAATCAATATTAAGTAGCTGCAAAGACTTGTTTGTTATCTTTTTGTTTTGTGTTTTTTTTTTGGCCGCTGTCACAAAACATTTAGGTGTTTGGTGCATCGCAATTTAAAACAGGTAAGAAGTGAAAACCAGAAAGTTGGATGTGCTGATTGTAAAATACACTCAGGACCATTTTTACATTAATTGTCTCTGTTTATTTAAACAAAATTAGGCTTCAATAAAATGATCAATGTGGTTCCTGGGGTGTGCATCTGGTGCACCCAGGGATGTGCTCGCTTTCAGGCTCTTGGGGTCCTGGGTTGGCACTCTGCCTGCTCTGGGACACCTGGGCCCACTGGGGCCTGTTCCCCCTGACTGGGGGGGTCTCTGACTGAGACCGCCTTCTGTTGCCTCCTGGCCTGATGCTTGGTTTGCCCTGAGGTGGGGTGGCTGGAGTCCTTGTTTGGGGATGGCTGCAGTTTACCCTGGTCTCGGGTGATTCTGGCCTGCCTCTGACCTTTGGGTGGAGGGAGTTGTCTTTCTGTGAGCACTTTTCACCCTGTAAGTTCTGCATGATGGACAGTCAGAGATCTTTTTTAGATTTATTCACCTAGGTTGAATATAATTTGGTGATTTCACGCTCCGCATTCAGGTATAGCACCCTAATAGGCAACGCCAAAAGAATGGCCGGTGTTGTGCAAAAAAGACCCTCAAACCCATAACAACTGAAGACAACTGCAGACCATGCGAAGGATCACAAAAGAACAATTCTGATATTTGGTGATGTTTATGGTCTTATGACTACAAGCAGTAAATGTATGTTGCAAAATATGCAAAAAATCTAAAATCTAATTTTAATAAGAATAAGCCTTTTATAAATGGTTTTGTCAATCGTTCAGTTACTTCTGAGCCCCTGAAATGAGATTTCACATGAAAATGGTTGCATGCCCAAAAAGCTTCAGAAGATATTTTATTTTCAGCCACTTTAATCAAACCTGAAAATCTGAATTTCCTTTAGCCTCCACATCAGTTGCATTATTTAAAATCCAATGTGACTCTATCACATGCTCAAACCCTAAAACGTGCCTTATTGTGCAAATACGTTTGGGCTTAACTGTGTAATCAATGCTACACGTGTTTGTGCATTTTTTAAAATAAATGTTTTTTCTAAGCAGAGTAGTTTGATGTCAAGCTTTGCACAAATTTACTGTTCATGTGTGTTAGCTATGCAAAAGCATGGACACTCCTGACACTTTCGGCGCTGTTGCACCAGAGTTGCCTCTAATCTAAACATAATATGAACAAAATTAAAGAAATACCTTATTATAGGCACCGAATGTGAAGAGGGCAATGAGGTATCTTACATGTTTATTATAAAAAACAAATTGTTTGCTGTCACTGCGCTTGCCTTGATTTTCTTCTGCATAATCTGCTTTTGGCAAATTAGGAACCTTTTACTATGACATCAGGGTTTAAATTGACCTTTTAGTCTTCCATAAGTAAACACAATTTAACAATACATGTGCTTACATATGTTTCCCATCTAATATAGAATTTATGTGGTGGAGTAATGTGATGCCGTAATTCAAGTTATGATTTTATAATGAAACAAATTATCAGGACAGCAACAGAGTGCAGTTCAGATCACAGAGATTTGCTGTAACTTAGCCCTCATCTGCACTGGGGTTGTATTTTCACTATTACCCTCTTATTGTTCATTTAATTTATTATCATTGCTATACTAATGAAATGTGAATGCCACACCCACAGAGTTGCAAGTTTGCTGCAAGTGTTTGATCATCAAAGCAGCTGTGTGGATGAACTTTTTGAACCAGGTAAAAAGCCCCAGAAGATGATATTTTATCTTTTGCTCTGTCTCTTCCTCTATTTTTTTTTTACTGAGATCCTGCTGCTGGTGTAACTTGATACTGTAAAAAAAAAAATGTTTGAAGGTGGAACCACAAAGTTATGAAATGTGGTTTCTCAGCCCATGGATGCTGTAGAACACTGTTTGCCCCAGCAATGTGCAAAATGAATGTTACTGTGCCATGAAGAAAGAATCACACGTGCACAGTTTTATGGTGGAAAATGGATATATTATTGTTTTATATATTATTGTTTGAGAGTGCTTCTGCACTTCCAAACACTAAAGTATTACAACAAAATGACAGCTTTGAGGCATATTAGAAGGATTTGAGAGTTAACCAAAACAGAAAATATATTGAAAGTCTCTTTTTACCATTATAGTCCTCGCATGTGGAACTAGCTCGAGAGTCTCAGGACTGCAGACTGTTGATGCTTTTAAAAAGAGGCTTAAGACCCACCGTTTTATCTATTTATTTTGATTGATTGTCTCAGTGTAATTTTAGTTGTTTATTTATTAAATTATTTTAAATATCTGTTCAAGGCCCTGTGATGGACTGGCGACCTAGCCCTTTGCTGGATGACAACTGGGATTTGCTCCAGTCCCCCCGCGACCCCGTTCAGGAATAAGCGGTAGAAAATAGATTGATATCTGTTTAAAAAAAGAAAGTTTTAATTGCATGGAGATCGTCCTGCTTAGGGTGATTGGTGGGGTTCCACGCTTCTGTCCTGGCTCTGGTGGGGATTCCTGCCTGCCCTACTTAGGTTTGTTTCCATGGTGATGCCCACTGGAGTCTTTGGGGGTAGCTGCTCCAGGTGCGGATGGATCCCCAAGATGTTTGCTCACTCCTGTGTTTGTCTGCAGAGGTTTGTTACAGAGACATATACTGTAGGGATTGTGTTAATGTGTGAGTGTGAGTGGGGGGTGTGGTGGTGGTGGTGGTGGGGGGGGTTATTATGTAGAGCACTTTGAACTGCTTTTGAATGAAATGTATTGCCCAAATATAAATTATTTGATTTTATATAATCCAGTAGTTTTTATCTAATCTTTACCGGTGACACAATGATGACGTAATCCTTTGCTTCATCTTTATGCATTAGCAAAGGGTGGTTGCTCACTTCCAATTAGCTTTCAATAAAGAAGATTACCTTTTTACAAAGATTACCTCAGAGTGTGAATCAGAAAAATGTATACTGCAGTCCAATGTTATCTGGAGGTGATATCACTGCTGCAGTATTTGTCTGCACTGTAATGCATGAAAGAATGCAGAAAAGCGTGTTGATGACGGGGCAAACGTGCCATATAAGCTGAGCTGAAGTCCATAATTACATTCAGCTCAGTGTCAATTTCAATGTTGATGATCTGTGTGGTTTTTTTTCACGGTTGTGCATTATCGTGCATTATCTGTGGGGTAGATATCATATAGAAACTGTATGTAGGCTGATGGATGCAGTTTATGTACGGTGGGATTGTTTAAAAACTGGTCAAAACAAATATATAGTGATGAGAAAGATACCTAATACCAGAACCTCTGATCAGACATGATTTGACAATGTTTTAATTTAGCTTATGTGCATCATAATAGCAGATAATTACCGCCTAGAGTACAATTACCTTTCATAAACACATTTGTTGCATGACACATTTGGATTGACACACAATTGTGCGCTCTCAGTCAAAAACCCCGCAGTGACACAAGGAGAAAGAGCTGAGCAGATGCACACGTTCTTTCTGAAATAGGTGTTGTAAAAAGCTATTGAGACAGACAGGCATGAACAATGTGGAAATTCATGAAGCACAATTACTTATACAAAAGATTTCTGGAAGAACTACTTGAAGAAGTGGAGAAATTTGATGTGAAAAAGACTTTTTTATGCATGTAGTTTAGGTTTTGGTTCATGGGTAAAAACTGCAAGTTAGAAAAAAATCTAACCTCTTCTCTTTTATTTCTATATTTCTAGGTTAGAGTTAGTTTCCTCTGCAATTATTTTTTTGTCCTGGACTGTCTTTGTCCCTTTGTTTTGTCTGCTTTATTGTTTTCTTTGTTGTGCTTTGGATCTTTTGTTCAGACTTACAGTCGTGGTGCTTTGGTGACTAATTCTGAGTCGGGTCTATTCTTTTCCCATCAGTGCAGGCACAAACTCTACCTTTGCACATCCTAATTGAAACTTTGCACATTTTTTTTGCCATTGCTGTTGTTGTTTTTAATGGTTTGAATATATTTAGCCAGAAACCAGAAAATGTTCAAATCCATAACATAAGGGTAGATATTTTTTCACGCTTCTGTATATTTAGCCTGAAAAAATCACTCGACTATATCTAAGAGTTGTTCAACAAGCCTAAGATAACAACCAACTCTAACCGAACTGCAATATAGCAGGGGTGATTTCTGCTTTTTTAGTCTTGCTGCAAGTGAGATGAATCCTGGAGCAATATCTTGCTACTTTGACCTGAACACATCACTGGGTTAAATTCAAGCTTAAGTGTAATCTAGCCATCAGCGTGATGTCTCTTCTTTCTCTTCCTGCTTCAGAGTCCATGCCACTGCTGTGCTTTCTGTGACTCTGCACACATTCCCACAATATAAGAAAAGGGAGTGAAAAACATATCTGACCTTCAGGGGCAACTGTTGTCTTTTTCCCATATAAATGCTTGGTTGGCTGGCTAGAATCTAAACAAGTCAGGTAAATATATGTTTATAAGAGCCCAGTGGGTAAAACATCTGAAGCATCAGGTTGTTTTTAACACTATTTCCAAATGTTTACCTTTTTTCTGTTTGTCTTTTCTTCTTTCTTTTTTTAACTTATGTGTTAAGCTAGTGTAAACATGTCATGTATATATGTATACATATACATTTCTTCATAAAGGAGTCTGCTTCAGATACAGCTTGCCCATGAAGTCACTGTCATCTCAGCAGATATCTAATTAAATAAAAAAGGCAACAGCCATAAACTACTAATATATTAATCACCTACACAGAATAGTTACCTAGCTATTGTTGTGACATACATGGACAAAACAGATGCTGCAAACAAATGATGCAACATTATGCTTTACAACTGAAATTTTGGCATATAAACCGGTCGAATTACACTTTACACCTCACAAACTGCAAGAACTGTTTACTGATGCTGCCTTTCTTCAATGTTAGTAAACATCTCACAATTTTAAACCACAGATAGCAGCTCATTTAGCTAAATAAACTGGAAAAGATGGATGTTGCAACAATGAAACATGTGTTTCTTTGTAAACTTTGATTTATGAAGCCAATGAGCTTTGCTAATTTGACTTTTTGGAGTCAGATGTGATATGCACAGAAAAATAAAAAAAAAACTCATTTAAAGGTAAAATACAAATACAACCGATAAGTAAAAAAAAAAATAATCTATTTGTCTGCATCAGGATGTAAACATGTTTAAAGATGGGGCTCAAATGTGGGGTTAGCATTTTAAGAATTACACTTAAAATGAACCGAGAAGATGTATAAAAATTCAGCTTCATTTACTTTTTCAAAAAGAAAACATTCAAAAGTACATTTAAAAAAATGCTTTTAAAAATGCTTCTGTTCAGCTTCAGTACAAGTGAAGCTATTACTTTTAGTAAAAGGTGCTTCTGTGAAAGGTCTGAGTGCTCTGCAACCGTTCTGGATAAATGATTATTCTCTTTACCAGCTTTAGGATTCTGCGGGGAACACTGAAAATCTAAAAATGCATCATGGAAGCACAGCTTGTGCTGCAACGTAAGTCAGGCTGTCTGGCATACTGCAGCCATTGCACATTGTCAGGTTTTAGAACAGTTGTTCACATACTAAATATACCGAGGAGAATTAGGATGAGGAAGGGTATTCAGCAAGATCTGAGTTGTTGCAGCTCCTCGCCTGTCGAAGCTGTTTAGCTCTAAGATGGCTGTACTTGTCACAGTTGCTGCAGGAACTGGTCTGTTTGTTTGGCACATTGATCAGTGCACTGAATGAATGCTTTGAGCGCGCACATTTGGAAACTGCCTCTAGAACGTTCACAGATTCATTCGCGTTATGGTCTGATGGGCTCAGATGGGCTTTAGTACAGAATAACTACATGCTGCAACACATTCTCATGAGGTAGGGTGAAGCCTTGGTCATTGCTGTTGCAGTTTATTATAGACATACGCTTCATCGTGTATTCACTGCACCTTATTTGCTTTTTAGTTTGTACTGTTTTTCTTTACCACCGCAACCACTATAACATGACTGGTCTTTTAATTTAGAAATTGAATTAATACATGGATTTCTTTTTAAATAAATGACTTATTATTATCAGGATTTTTTCTTATTTTGAAGTTCTCCTTTGTGTTTAGTGCTTAGCTTTATTTCCTGTCCATTACTTCCACCTGGTTTTATTGGGATTATTCATTTTGCCTGTGTCTTGTTGTATATTTATTCCCCCTTGGTTTCTCTTTTTGCTTAGGCATTGCATTTTTTTACATTGTGTTTTGTTTTATTTATTTGTTTTTAATGTATTTTTTTTCATTTTCAAACATTTCTGTTTACATCAGATTAAAATTGGATTTCCTGCTTTCCTGTTAACTCCTATCTGCATTTCGGTCCACCTCTTACCTAATAAAACAATAATACTATGTTTTCAATCAAAGATTTTATGTGAGCTAATTATTTTCTAATATATAACATTTTGCTAATACGCTATCAGGGTCATCTCCAGCCTGTGAGGTCGACTTGGGCTTGTTTGCCATGATCAGAAGCAATATAGTTTTACAACCCGAGCTCAACCTTTTTCTTCTTTATGTGGCAACTGTTTAAATGTGTATCACTCTCAGCAGCTCTTGCAATATGAAGAGGAGGAAAAATAAAATGGAATCTTCTTCTGTGGAGGCATCTTCTCTTCCACCTTATCTAACCTATACCTCATAGCTTTTGTATCCACATCACAGCGGAACATAGAAGCCAACAGTGATCAGTCAGGTGTGCTCTGCGTGTTAATGTACCAGACACAGCTGTACCAGGTGGGTGTTTTATGAAACATGGGGCCACCAGAAGCTTGCTGTCCTTAGAGGCTGTAGCTCTAGACCTTTAAGCAATAAAACCAGTCAGTATATACTGTATGTTTATTAGAGATGCTGCAGCAACAAGAGCTAAAAGTCTTGTATGAATGGGAAGGACAGCCAAGTGTGTCTTCCTGGATCGAAGTCCAAGTCTGTCTTGTTGCTCGAGCCGCCTGTGTTCTGGTTTACTGCTTCAACAAAAGCAGTGTCTGGGAGAATTCCTCCAATTTAATTGTTAAACGTATTAGTTCTTACAACCTCAGTGTGATCTGATGGCTGCCGGCTGCAGGTACAAAGTAAAACAAAAATTGAAATGCATCTTTATTATCGAATAGGGAAGTCAGCTTAGCATAGAGTAAACACAGGACAAAGGTTGTTTATCCAAAAATTACCTACTGCTCATTAATTATAATACCACACATTTGTTTGACTGTTAAAAAAAAAACACTTTAGTGCCAAGAGTTGAAGATGTTTAAAGGAAGGAGCAGTTGCCAGGCAACCTTCTGTTTTATGTATTTGTACCAAACTAAGACAACATAAAGTACAGGCTGTGGTATTCATCTCTGTAAGACGTGTGTGGGCATGTTTTACAAAACGCCAAACTATTGTTGTATAACTTCATCTCACAAATAACAGGAAAAAACAGTTACTTAAATAATTACCTCTCAGGTGCTTCAACATCTCTCGGCACAAATGTGACCAAATGGTAACTTTCAACTACCAGAGATATGACTAAACTCTGCAACATTGCATTAACAGAAAGATAAAGGCAGTATATTTATCAGCATGGACAGTGAAGCTTCAGTCAACACCTGAAATGGTGCTTCAAAGAATTGTGGTTCTGATGTTCCAAACATCACTGGTGTTAAGTGCAGCCATGACCTAATCATTACTAACCCACCCACATAGGCTTTACAAATACGAACCGGAAAATACTGCTGTGAAAATACTTCCATTAGCAAGCTACATACTAAGCAGTTCCCACAGAA
>JBAMIG010013893.1:0-12969 GCA_037177335.1 Kiunga ballochi | reverse complement strand
GAATAAGCAGGAATTCAGACCAAAGTATTGTGGTTCTACTTTATACAGACAATAAATTAATGATTTACATGTTAAAAGAAAGGATTTAAAAAACCATGTCTTCTTTAAAGTGTGTACATTCGTACATTTTTTTATATACCAAAAGATACAGGAAACCCTGCTCTGGCACATAAACATTACAAATCTCCTGAAAGTAAAAATCAGCCATAAATCTCAGAATAAAAATCAGTGGATTATCAGATTTATACAGCTTTGAAACCTTATTTCCCTCCCAGCCAGTCAGTCATCACTTTTTAACCTTTACAAAGCCGATATATTCTCGACAGACAGAAAGGGGTCATTATTTGACAGCATTTATTTGCTCAAAACATTACCGAGATGAAAACTATATAATGAATCTTAAAAATTGCAGCACCAGCTGTACTCACTGAATTTCTGTCATCTTTGTAGAACCTGAATGCTTTCAGCTGCAGGTGAAGTTTATTCTCCTGGTTCCTCTGCATGAAGTAAGACTTCTCTCCAGTCAGCTGAGCATCAACTAAACACCTTAAAAGTAAATAAAGAGGCTTTTCACTGCCTTCTCTTGAGCATAAATCCTTATTATGACCAGTTTATCTAAACCCAGGCTTAGTTTCTCACCCATAGTTGTTGATAAAGGAGTATCTGGGTTGAGAACTTGGATCTGGGTTCACAGTAGCCACACAACTGTCCACAAAGACCCTCAGAGGAACGTGGTGAGCCTGGAGAACGGACGCCTCGATGTGCATCACGTCATTCAGGAAGTAGACATTGGAAGGCCTCTGTGACTGCCAGTCCGCTAATCAAATACACCAGGAAAAGATGGAATAATAATGCTGGGGCCCATCAGTCTTATTAGATCAAACTTAAATGATGCCTAGGGGAGATAGGCAGCTGCAGCAGAGAATGGGAGATAGATACGGTAACATTGAGAGAATAAGGCAATAAATGAATTACAAATGGAACAGCAGCACTAACCTGGATAAGTAACACAAACAGGGGGCTGTGCCTGCAAAATGCACTTTAAAAAAACTTTAATATTCTTAAGTACATAAGTTTATATTAAGTAAAAAGAAGCTCTGGATCATTTAGCATGATAAAAACCCTGCAATTAGAAACCAGGATCAATCTTTTTATACAGGATCAACTGCAGCCTAGAAGACACGCCAAAAGATTCCTCCCAGTCTTTAAAATCTCTGTTTAGCTTCAAAAAGTCCAAAATCTGCTTCCAGTGATTGCACAGTTTGTAAAATTTGCATGATTACTGCAAATCAAACGCTGTTGGACAATAAAGCACAACTTTAGTCCAGAGTTTTTGCTGCTCACCTGTCATGAGGTGCAGGGAGAAGAGCAAATGCTGCTCGGATTGCATTTCAGAGGCGAATGTCATCCAGGTGGGTATCAGGGCGTTGCTGCTAACATAATTCCTCCTGCAGGAGCGGAGAGGAAATAACTACTTTATGGATTGTAGCTCATCCAGGAGGAAGAATACATTTTTATCTTTAAGGAAGGAAGAGCTAAAGTGCAGCAAATGAACACTCATTGGTAGATCACAGTTTTGCTGTTTTTAATATTTAAAAACAGCCAGATACGCTAAACAGATCACATTGGTTCATTTCAAGTTAGCTAGTAGGATTTCCAGCTGCCATATAGCAGCCAACAGTTATTGTTGCTGCAACCATCTCCGAATAAGTTTTGCAAGCTTGTATCTGCACCCATTTCCCCAGTTAGAATCTGCTTTGGCTTTCCAGCTGGATGCGGGAAAAAACTGTAGCCCCTAATTCAGCTAGCTTAAATTAGCTAACGCAGTTTAGCATAAGATGTTAATGCTAAATGCTGGAACGCTAAGAAAGGAAAACAGTGAATGTGCTCCTTATTGCTATGTCAAACCAAAATCTCAGGTCAAAGCTGAAAAAAAAAAAAACCCTGGTAAGCAGGTTGAATGCATATGAGGGAAGAACCAGAGTCCAAACAGCCTCATTTATCTGATCAGGCTGAAAATGTTTAAGGTGCAGCAGCTGTGTGTGACTATGATGGAAAAAGCATCATCACTAAACTTATTTGACACAAATGTGGAGCAAACAGGTTGCTCACATTCACCCCAGTGTCCTCATGAATCATCACTTCACAGCTAAGATGCTTCAGTGCTGCCCTTATGCTAAAGCGCACTGAAGCTCCTGCTTTCCAGGTACATGAATCATCTCAGAGAAAACGTAATTCAGTAACAAGAGTTTAACATAAAATCATGCAGTCATCTGCTGCATTATAAAATACCCTTAGTCTGTTAGTGATTAGGGCTGAAACATAAATGTAAGCTAGTAAGCTAGCATCATTTGCCTGCCAAATAGTGAGCCTTTACCTTTGATACTGGCACTGAACCTTCACCTCAGCAGGGTTTGTCTTTAAAATAAAGGTGTCACCAATGGGTGTTGGAGTATAGATCAAAGGAAACGTATAGATGAGAGCCTCCTCCATCATCTGAAGACAACAGAGTAGTTAGTGACGCTTGAGATTGTTATAATATACGAGCCATAGCAGCGCTCACCATAACTGTGCTGCCGCAGTCCTGCAGTTCTGCCTGGAACAGCAGAATGTGGTCAACTGCGTTTACCGCTGCACATCCTCCTAAAGTTAGATCTCCCGGGTTGATCAGCTGACCGTTTCCTTAGAAGAACAAAGAGGAAAAGGCAAATCTGTAAAGGAGACCATTACATGGAGCCATTTGTGCTTAGGTCAATAGCACTCAGAGCAAGCTGGAGGACAAATAAAGGTTTCCGTAATGTCAGCATCCAAGCTGAATTTCCCCGTCTTACAGCAAAAAAATATTGATCGGCAAGTCCACATTCTGTCCCATCTTCACCAATCCATTCAATTTATCAATTTAAGCTCCTAATCCAAGCTCCTGTTTTATAAGTGAACCTGTGGCAGTGTGTGCAGATACAACAGATCCATCCAAACATCTAAAAACAGCCAGCTTACCAAAGAAGTTCTGTTTGACCGCTACGGTGACCTTTTCCTCCCCACAGCGAGCGGACACGCTCTCTGCCGGCACAGGAACCCGCTGCTCAAACCTCACCGGGCCCTGCAACATAACAGTGATTCACTCAGAACATCAGAGCTAGGTCCGGGTCACAGGAGGTTCGAGTTACCTTGGATTCCTCCTTCACAGGCAGTTTCAGATCTGGACCTTGAGCCGGTAAGGTTTGGGTTTGTTGCAGCGGCATGTTTGAAGGGGTTTTCTCCTCAGCAGGCTGAGGCGGTTCCTTGTTGCATGCTGGTTTTTTGAGCTGGTAGGACCTGAGCTGGAAGGTCTGAGGCCTCTGCTTCGTCTGCTCTGTCTGATTTAGCTGATGACCCGCTGGCTGCTCTGAGCTTGTGTTTACTTGGCCGTGGGGAATCTGGTGGAGGGCCTCATTGGTGCTGGAGTTGGACTTTTTTTGTGCTGCAGAGGAAAGATTTGCACCTGACAGGAGAAGCACAAAGCAAAGGAAAGCAGCCACTCTGAACCCCATTACAACTTTCCACCCAAACACCCAGAGGTTTTGGTGTTTTCAGAGAGCACCGTGTCCTTTGTCTCACCACCAAAAGTGAGAAATGGGAACTTTACCTTGGCTCCTCCCACTTCTAATTACTTAATTGGATCCCAGCCTGGAGAAATGAACCTCCAATGCTCTCCTCTTTTCCCTAAAAACATTCCCAGATTCAGATTCCCTGAAGGCTTTTTAGCTGCATGCATGTTTGCTCCACTTTATAGTGACGACGTGTTTTCTGCTGTGGAAAAGAGTAAAGTGTTATTTGTGCAAATCTGCTTCATCTCTTCTCGCCGTGATGGCAATGAGCAAAGACACACATAAGCAGAAACGAGCCTGACCCCATGCAGCGAGCAACTTTCACTGCCCTCATGAGCCAAATCAATCACAGCTCTTGGGGATTTTGTAGTCTTGAATGTCGAGGCGATGTGGTCAGCAGTCTGCAGGGTTCAGCAGGAGGCGCTCATAAAACAGATTTATGATCAGCCACTGTGAGACCTCGCAAATGTCACTAACACTTATATGCACGTGTGTGTTGGTCGGAGGTGTGTGCGTGCCATGCAACGGGAACCTGCACCAGCTGACACGTCAATCAAACACACATACGAGTTATTGTATCCTGTTTTCTTTTCTACCTGTTATCAATCATGTGTCAGGAGAATATTTCATAAAAACTATCTTATGGAGTTACTCTAAATGTCTTTATTTTATCTTTGCTGGACTGTGTGACACTTTAATCTGCTGCTGAACTCATTCTGGATGTGAATGTGATGTGTACGTTTTATGCTTTAGAGCTCAGTCTGATCTAGTTCTGTATTTATACGCTTTGTTTTAAAGCTCAGCAACACAGGTTTTTCATTGCTTCAGCCGCTCTGATGGAAATAATATCAATTCAGTATGTTTTTACAAAGCATGAATGCAAACGGTATTCTTCTTATGTAAAAAAATATCTGTGCATTTGAAATCAGACATTAAAAGAAAGCAAGAGAGGGATTTTTCTATTTTTTAAAAAATATTAATTTTATTATTTTATTTTAATTATTTTTAAAAAACAGAAGGATGCTTTTTTCTTTTTTAAAAATATTTTTAAATGAGTTTTTAAAGAGAAAAAAGGATGATTTTTCTTTTTTTCTTATTTTTATTTTATTAAAATTTTTTAAAGAAAAGGATGTTTTTTCATTTTTATTATTTATTTTTTAAATAGAATGATGTTTTTTCTTTTTTATTGTTTTAAGAGAAGAATTTTTTCTTTAAAATTTTTTTTAATAAGTTTTAAAAGAGAAGGATGTTTTTTCATTTTTAATATTATTTATTTAAAATTTTATTCATTAGTTTTCTTAAAAAAAAGAGAAGAATGTATTTTTCCTTTTTATTTTTTTAAATAGAAGGATGTTTATTTATTTTTCTTTTTTCAAGAAAAGATTCTTTTCTTTTTTAAATATTTTTTAAATAACTTTTTAAAGAAAAAGAAGGATATTTTTTTTAAATTATTTTTATATTTATTCATTTTTTAAAGAAAAGGAAGTCTTTTTCCTTTTTATCATTTTTTATTGTTTAAATAGAAGGATGTTTTTCATTTTTTAATATTATTTTTAAAGATTTTATTAAAAGATTTTTTTTAAAAAGAGTATGTTTTTGTCCTTTTTATTATTTTTATTTTTTAAATAGAAGGATGTTTATTCATTTTTTTTTTTTTAGAAAATTAATTTTTCTTTTAAAAAATATTTTTAATCGTTTTTTAAAGAAAAAGAAGGATATTTTTTTTAATTTTTTATTATGTTTTTATTTTATTCATTTTTCATCCTATTTATTATTTTTTATTGTTTAAATAGAAGGATGTTTTGTTTCTTTTTTCTTTTTTAAGAGAATTTTTTTTTCTTTTTTAAAAATATTTTTTAATAAGTTTTTTAAGAAAATGATGTTTTTTTATTTTTAATATTATTTATTTAAAATTGTATTCATTATTTTTTTTAAAAAGTGAAGAATGTATTTGTCCTTTTCATTATTTTTTTAAATAGAAGGATGTTTATTAATTTTTGTACTTTTTTAAAAATATTTTTTAAATAGTTTTTTTTAAAGAAAAAGAAGGATATATTTTCTTTTTATTATATTTTTTATTTTATTCATTTTCAAACCAAATCTGTGTATTTTGTATTTCCTGTTTGCAACCTGTGGGGCTTAATGTTGCAAACAACTGACATATATGAAGGATTTTGTTGGTTTTTGAGCCTTTAAGACCAAAAATCCAACTAAAATCAGCCAAATTTCACACACCAAGCATATAAATGTTAATTAAATCATCGGATTCAACCTAATTCATAAAAATGGATGGGAAATAATCAACACAGTCATTCATCATTTAGTATAAAACAGAAAATATATAACTTATAAGAAAAAGATGCTCTAAAATATGCCAAACTATAATGCACAAATAATGCAAAAGTTTAAAGTTTACCTGCACATATCAACACTAAACTAGGTCAATATTTGAATTTAACCGTGATTACAAAATGTTTTAAATCAATGCTGCAGTTTCACACTGGAAACTTTCTGCAAGATCTCATTGCAGTATCGCATCTCCATAGCTACGCCTGTCCTGAGGCGGTTCAGTGTTATCCACTGGTGCACAGGGACGTTTGTAGGTTCTTTAATGCACTGATGGACCCTAGATGTTTCTGCTGACTTCCACTGGTCCCTCCACTTTGCTTTGACCCATGAGGCTTTGGGAGTGTCAGCTGGTGTAGTGTGGAGCAGTGTATGGCCTTAAACAGTGTGTTTCTGTTATGGATGTTGACTTCATCTGTGCTTTTTCAGCCAGTGTGGCTGCTTACCATCTAGTGGAGCAGTGCCAGCGAGGGCAGACAGGTGGTTGGTTTGAGTGGCATCCTGAGATGATCCGTAGGGCAGTGTCCAGCTTCTGTGACACAAGCAGTATTCTCCGGCACATCATTTTGTACCCGCTACATGACGTATCAACAGAAATGTTGCAGCACAGGATTGGTGACGTGAATCTTGAGCAAGATTTTGACATTTGTACATTTCTGACTCTCCGGGGTTTTGGTAGTGGTAGTTATGCCCTTAAAGAACAGGACGCCAAATGATTCTCAGATGTGTGTAATTCATTAGCCCATCACTAGATGGGAGTAAATCTTACACACCGGGGCTTTAAGTTGCTTTTAAAATAAAGATGATTTGAATTATCCCACCTTATGTTTTTTGCCCACCCTCATTTTTGTTGTTACAACCACTTAAATAAGTTGTGACAAAGCATGATTTTTTTAAAAAAATAATTATTTATTTATTTATATTTTAGGGTGGATAGGAAAGGAGAAAAAAATAGGTGAGTATAAAGGGTTGAGAGTAAAGAAGGCAGAAAGACCCACTGAGCACAAGACAAAGATTTTTGGTTGAAAATAAAAATGAATAATTACTTTTGTAGCTTTGTCCAGCTACAACTGTCTGCCATCATTGTGTGGCTGGAAATTTCTATAGAACTACACAGCTACACTCCCAGGAAATAAATACCTAATAATACCTTTAGAGGTACAAAGGACTTTTCTTTGGGTGGCACCCTTTAAAGATGTTACTGGAACCTCAACAGTTGAGCTTATACTATATGAAGACCACTACTCTTCCTCTGGGGATCGTCTGGTCTTCATAAATTATTGAACTGCAGTGTTGAGGATACAATAGCATCTTTGCGGGTACCACCCCATTGACAGTCCTTTGTGACCCTTAAGATACAAATAGGTATTTTTTCCTAAGAGTGCAAACAATGATGACAGATCAGCAAATAAGTTGGTTGTGTTTGAAATCTTGACTAAAACGTGTTCAGTGGGTTGAAAGGAAAGGGACAGAGGGGAAAGGTAACAGATTTAAGATGTGGAGGTTAGTGTTAAGATGTCCGAGTTGGACTGAGGACATCATCTCAACATTAGGTTGATGAAGAAATTCCTTAATGTCTGCTGTCGTTCTGATATATTTTGGGCTTGGTCTTTTTCCAACATCGCGGCTTCCAGATTCTCAATTCTCTTCAGTAAGTCGTTGCTGGAGCATTTTCTCCCTTCTTTCTCTTTTTCTTCAGATTTAGACTTTTTCAGATTGGATATTTTTTGTAGAAGCTCTGACTTTTCGTCTTCTTGTTGCTTCTTTTGGTCTTCCAGTTCTCTTTCCAACTTCATTACAGATCTGTCAAAGGAGGTTTTGGTTTTTTCCTTCTCAACCAGGAGGTGGTTCTTGCACTGCTCCCATTGGCGTTTCCTTTCATTGATTTCTTCTTGGGTTTTCACCAGAGCAGACTGTATTGTAGAGGTTTCCTCCATCTCCTGGGCCAAGCGGGACTCAGCTCTTGATGCCCTTGTCTTTTCAGCACTGAGATCTGTCTCCAGCTGGATGACTCTTTTGGAGATGTATGCATGCATGTGATTTTTCTTCCTCAGTTCAGCATACAAAATGGCCGTCTCCTTCTCAGAGACAGATTTCTGAGATGTTGCTTGTTGTTTTAGCTTCTCCATCTCATACATTAAAGCCGTTTTCTCCTCGTTGAAATTTTGTTGCTGATTCTGGAGCTGTATTTGAATCTGGTTAAATTCAACCTTGGTTTTTTCTGCTTCACATTGCAGCTTGGATAGAGTTGTCTCAGCTGTTTCTCTTTTTAGTTTCTCCTCATTGAGTTCTGCCTCTAGTTTCTTTACTTGTTTAGATCCTGCTGACTGCATGATATTACTTTTGTGGACTTGATACTGCAGGTCTTTCAGGTGATTGAGCAAGTCCTGGTGTTGTTTCTCCAATGCTGAGATCTTCTCATCCTTGGCAGCTAAGATTTGATGAAACTGGAGTTCTGGGATCATCAGTAGATCTGACTTATTAAGGGCGTTCTGTTCTTCTGCATTGAAAAACATTTTATTTGATGATTTGTTGGCCTGCAGTAGCTTCAGGATTGTGTCTGGAGGAGGTAGAGGCATCGATTTAGGCTGTGGTTCTGTTGATTGAATTAGATCTGCAGATTCTACCCTAACATGGAGAATGGAGTTTCCATTCTCTGACAATAGATGATTGGATTCTTTATCTTTGCTTAGAACCAACAGTTCTGGAGTTGATTCCTCTGGTATCTCTGATTCCAGAAGACACTCATACTTGGGATCAAGCGGTTCTGCGAAGAAAGGTACCAAAGGTGCAAATTCTTCAACGTTCTTGTGTTGTTGAACTTCCCTTTGACATCCTTGTGCACTTGTCTGCGTAATGGTAATTTCAGGATCTGCCTCCTCACAGGGCTTATTTGTGTTTGCAATAGGTTCAACTGGATTTAGTGATACTGGGCCTCCAAAGGTTATATCCTTGGTATGGTCTTGGTTCTCTGATTCCTTGCAAACATCAGTGATGGTGTTATCTTTTTGGTCATTGTTGGATTCAGCTCCAGAAAGTGATGCTCCAGGTTGGGGAATCTGGTCTGCAACACACATATTAACAACGCTGTCGGTTGCTGTTAGAGATGAATTTTGATCCGTTTCTTCATCTAGATGCTGTGCAGGTGAAACTGTTGTTGAACTGTCCACCTCAGCCTTTGTGTTGCCTTTCGGTCTCTCGTCTATTGGATGTTTTGATGTTGAGCTCTCTGCCTGATGATGGGATAGATTTTGGTTTTCTTGAGCAGGCAGAGAATCAGCTACCTCAGTCTCTGATAATAAAGGACTGGAGGCCTCTTCAAGCTGAATTTGTTTGGGTGTTGTTGGAAACAAAGGTTCTGCAGTAGGTCCAACTGGATTTACTGATACTGGGCCTCCAAAGGTTATTTCCTTGGTATGGTCTTGGTTCTTTGATTCCTTGCAAACATCAGTGATGGTGTTATCTTTTTGGTCACTGTTGTGATCATCAGATGTTTTAGACTGCAGAGAGATCAACAATGGACCAGTGTAGGACTCATCTTTGTCCTGGATATTTGATGAGTCTTTATAGGTTTTGTCCATGGATTCCAGTTGTACATCCCAGACAGGCTTTTGGAGTCTGGTTTTCTTGGACTTCTTGCGTCGTTTTTTAATGCTTTGATGTTCAGTTCCTATTGATTCCTCGGTGAACTTCATATCATGTGAAACGGGTGTTTCATTTTCTGACGCTTGTTTGGCGGCAGTCTCTCCAGACTGCTCTTCAGGGGTTGGAGTGGATATGTTGGATTCAGCTCCAGAAAGTGCTGCTCCAGGTTGGGGAATCTGGTCTGCAACACACACATTAACAACTCTGTCGGTTGCTGTTAGAGATGAATCTTGATCTGATTCTTCATCTAGATGCTGTGCAGGTGAAACAGTTGTTGGACTGTCCACCGTAGCCTTTGTGCTGTTTTTCTTTTTGTTTTCTAATTGATGTTCTGATGTTAAACTCCCTGCTTGATGACGGGATTGATTTGGGTTTTCTTGAGGAGGTAAAGAATCATTTACTTCTGTCTCTGATAATAAATGACTGGAGGTCTCTTCAAGCTGAATTTGGGTGGGTTTTGTTGAAACCTTGTGGTTTGCATCAAGTTTAACTGGGATTTCTGATGCTGGACCTCCAAATGTTATTTTAGGGTTCAGGTTTCCATATTTCACTGATAAAGTTTCAGTAAAGTGCGGTTCCAGAACTGAGGACACCTCAAAGATGGGCTCCAAAGGTTTATGTCTCATTACTTTCTTACCTTTTTGGATCTTCTTCTGAGCACCTTTGAGTTGTCCTTTGATCTTTCTTCCTTCCTCAGCCTTGCTGAGCTGGTTTGTGATTGTCAGGAGTTCTGCTCCTGGACCACCAAATGTTTCTTGGGGGAGATTCTCTGGGTTTTCAGAGTCCTTGCAAACATTAGTCTTTGTGTTGTGTCTCTGACTCTTGTGGTCTTCAGATGTTTTTGTTGGCAGTGTAGGAAATTCCTCACTGCCTAAATTAAACTCTCCTTTCTCCTGGAAAATTGATGGACTTTTGGACAACTCTGGTAGCTGAGGAAATTCCTCAAGATGGTCATTGTAGGTTTTGTCCATTGAGTCTTGTAGCAGATCGGGCTCTGCTGGGATCTGAGCAAGCATGTTGGATTCAGCGGCTGGCTCAGAAAAGGTTTCTTCAGGCTGGGGAGTCTGGCTTGTAGCTGGACTTTGGCCAATTACCATGGCAGGTAAATCCTGTCCAGTTGTTCCGATGGGAGGCTGTGCAGGTGAAAGAATCCCAGAACATTTTTCCATAATCAGTCCAAATGTAAGTTTCTGGACATTCTTACGTTTCTTGGAAATTTTGCACATTTTTGCCTCTCCATCGTGCTTCCCCCTCTGGTGTCTTTCAGATGTTATTTTCTCCAGTGTTGGAAAATTTTCAACATCGAGCAAGGTGCCTGAGTTGCTTTCACCTTCAGTTTGGAGATTTGATGGAATTTCTCCAACGTTTGGTGAGCTTGGAAGCTTCTGGAGATGTTTAACGGTCCAGACCGACTCCAGAGACTTAGGTCTCACGACTGTCTCGGATTGTCCACTGTGGACGTCTTCTTTTCTATCGATTTCCATTGTCAAAACAAGTTAATCTGTGTTTTTTCTTTCTCCAAAGACAAGACTTAGGATGCGTACTGAGATGGGTTCTCAAAGTGTACTGACTTAATGACAAAGGCAGGGGGTAATATAGGAACAGTGATGTCACTAATTATGTCACAGTCATTAAAGCAAACTTGGTTCCGCACTCTATAACTGTTGCTAGGTAACACCAAAATGGTCTCCGCCCTTCGGGTGATTCAGAAGATCAGAATTCTGGTTGGATGTTGCCTGGCAACGGCTGCTACTCAGTCTCTGCACACATGTAGAAGCATGACAAATAACTTCTTATTGTTGGTGCCAATGCTGTAAGCATTAAGGTACATATTTAATTACTGATTTGTGTTTATTCCACAATCTTATTTTTAAGTTTAACTCTTTTTGGGCTTGATTATCAGTTTGTATCTACCCTCATAAAAATAGCTTCCCGTGCTTTTAGCTGAATTCATAGTATCTTAATTTGTATTATTTTATTACATTGTCCTATTGATTTAGAAGTATTTTATTTTTGCTTAACTATTTATTTATTTAATACATTTTTAAGCATTTTTATGAAGTTCTGTATAGGTATTTTATTATTTTGTGCTCACATTTGTTCTCATTACGGGTATGTCATTTAGTTTATTCTCCAGTGTTCTCCTCATGGGGATCCTCCACGCCAGTGGAGCTGCCATCATGTCTGTGGTAAGAGGCATGGTCGTTGGCCCTACCTGGGCGGCAGGGCATCTGACAGTGTAGCCTTACGGTGGCAATATGGCCCGGGTGCCTTGACCCGGGGGCTGAATGATTGCCGTGGCGACTGCCTCAATAGACATGGAGGTGCTAACTCCTAGTATGGATGAATAATAAACAATAATATTGTTTCCTCAAATCAACATCAGTACTGAGCCAAATGTTTTACTTCTCTTTTAGTCTTTATTTATTTATTATTTATTCATTTTTACTAGTTTCACTTAAGAAACATAAGTCAGGGAGTCATATAGGGGGTGGGATGAGGGGATGGGATTGTCCATCTTTGTGTGTGTGTGTGTGTGTTGATGGGGGTGGGGGGTATTATTGCTATGTTTCTTTTTTGTGTGTTATTAATCAATGGATTTCATAATGTAAAGCACTTTGAGTTGCCTGTGGCAAGAAAAGGGCTTTATAAATAAATAAAGTTTAAAGTTTGAAGTTTGAAAAGTTATATCAATATGTGTCTCGATTGAAAATAATGTTCCATAACCTTCTTTACAATGGTTGTATGGATTTTATGTAATTTTCAAAGAACTGGGACTTGAATGAATAGGATTTTCCCAGAAAGCTGCCACATAAAGCCCAAAGCCAGGCCTACTTTGTAGATTAAAAGGTCAATAATATGAACATATTGACACCATATTAGTCAAATTAGGCTTTTTTCTCTTATACTTTTTTATACTGCTGTAAGATAATCCCACATCAGGCTCTGCCAAAAGACAATTGAGGATTTAAAATGCTTATAAAATTACTTTTTGTTTTTAAGCAAGTAAGACTCAACAGGACACTATTGTATAAAAAGTGTTTTCTTTGCATTGGTATTGGGCCAAAAGTTTATATTGTACTGCCGTTCTTTGGGGAACATATTGAAAATGTTCAGGCTTTTATGAAAATTAGATTATTGGCTAATTTTAGGGTAACATCCGGGTACTTTCAGTGCACTGACTTTTTGCTTAAATGTTATTGTAAGCACACCTCGCACTTAAATATAGTCTGCAAAGTAGTGTTAGTGCGCTGATTAAGACAGCCTAAGTTTATGGGTGTAAACATTTTGCTCGGGCTGCACGGTGGTGCACTGTGGCCTCACAGTAAGGAGGTTGCCGGTTCGAGCCTTGGTGTGGGCAGGACTCCAGCCGGGAACCTTTCTGTGTGGA
>JBAMIG010013380.1:0-13005 GCA_037177335.1 Kiunga ballochi | reverse complement strand
TAATCTCTGTGGTGAAAGCAGGTTTATTGGATTAAATCTCTAATCTCTGTGGTGAAAGCAGGTTTATTGGATTAAATCTCTAATCTCTGTGGTGAACGCAGGTTTATTGGATTAAATCTCTAATCTCTGTGGTGAAATCAGGTTTATTGGATTAAATCTCTAATCTCTGTGGTGAAAGCAGGTTTATTGGATTAAATCTCTAATCTCTGTGGTGAAAGCAGGTTTATTGGATTAAATCTGATGTCCAGTCCTTCCACATTATTCTGTTTATTCTGCTTGTGCTTTGGTAACATGAAGGGTAGCTTGATTGCAACCCGCTCACAGTTCATTAAAAGGACCTGTTCATTTTAATGTGGTTATAATAATAAGATATTGATTTGAGGCTGCTGGTCTCCTGCTGCTTCCACAACAACCAGCTTCAGTTTGATGTAAACTGAATATTAATGATATATAAAGTATCAGGGAGCAAATTCATCACTGACCTTGTTGAACTAAACTTACAAGACTCTGGTTACAATAACTAAATGTACAGGTACATCTCAGGAAATTAGAATACTATGAAAAAGCCATGCCACATTGATGCAGTACTTCATGCAAAAAGAGACCCAACCAAGTATTAAGTGCATGGAAAAGAACATAGTTTTCAGAAGCCTGACATTTCTGTTTAAAATATCCTTTTTTTTTTAATTGATCTTATGTAATATTCTAATTTTTGGAGACACTGCATTTATTTTGGTTTTCATAATGTAAAAGCCACAATTATCAATATTTCAAGGAATAAATGGTTGAAATGTTTGACTCTATGAGTAATGAATCTATAGGATATATGGGCTTCACATTCTGACATGATGAAGAATATTACTTTTTCATTATATTCTAATTTCATGAGATGTGCCTGTATTGTAACTAATGACAGGAAGCTTTCTGAACGCAGTTTAAGCTCGATGTGAAAAAGTTTCTGGTAAGCGATGCATCTATTATGAGGCTGAACCATTAAATCTGGTTTGTACATTGTTTTGGTAAATAAGATGTTCTTTAAAACCTTTGTTTTAAATGTGACTGACTTTTTCCACCTGGTAAATCACAGCACCGCTTTTGTCATGAGCGAGTTAAAACAAACAGCAGTGGCGCTCAGTGTTTTCTCTTTTTGTGACAGAAAAGCCTGACTGGCGTCTGTGGACCTAATCAGAGAAGCGATCATGAGGTTTTCCCTGCTATAAACCTGCCTGCCAGCAATCAGCTTCCACACAACCTGCTTTAAAAGATGAAACCATTTCTGCAACAAACTAAACCATAAAACAAACATTAAAAACAAACATTAAAAATAAACATTAAAAACAGTAAATTTCCCTTTTAATGAAGGAAAGATTTTGTTGCATAAAAGGCTACAAAATTATCCAAAACCTCCTAAAATAAATCTACAAAGAAATAAAAACTTTTTTTTTTTTTAATTGATGGAAAAAAATGTAATCATCATCCTTATTGATCCTGAGAACAGATTATTCTAAATGACATGAACATGTTGTAATATTGTTTCCAAACTTTACAGATATTGAATGTTAATATTGTGCCAAAAGCAATATGACCTTTGACATGTCTGCAAGGTCGCTTGTCTTTTACTTTTTATAAACTGAACTCAGTATGTGATGCAGGGAGCAGCTTTCTATACCTTATTCCTATTAAACACTCAGGTGAGGAAGGAGGCATTTTACAGTAAAATTATATAAAACTTTGTCATCTTCATCATGTAAGATCTAAAATATGTATTTAGTTTTGTGGGATTTTTTATTTTTTTAGTAAGGTGCCAGAGCTGTAGCTGAACGAAGCCTTAATATAATAGATTTTTAGCTTAAAATGAAGCTTTTCACAAAGCTGACATTAAAAGAGATGCTTATTAGTATGAATCGGTGAAGGTGCTTGTTTGTGACATGTTGGGAAGGATGAAGGCTTTGCTGTTCTTTGTGTTGATGTTATCATCATCCTGGTTTCAGCTTGAGTAACTAAAGACGGGACAAACCCAGAGACAAGACACCCGGAGGACAATTCCCCCTGATGCAGATAGAATCAGAAACCTTTTTGCTCCAGGCAAAAGGTCATCAGTTACTGGATCTTGTTGTGGTATCAAATGCTTGGTTTAAACAAAGTTACACACACACACACACACACACACACAGAGTTATCACGGGAATGGAAAAAGGCTCGGAGGCTTGACTTGAAGGTGGAAAACCAGCATATGAATGAGGGAAAGAAGACAAAGATGCAGGGAGGAATGAGCAACAACTGATTTCTGAAAGTACATCAAAAGATTTCATCACATCCTCCAGAATGTAGATCCACATGCTTTTCTATTCAATCTGCACTTTTTATGCACAATGCTTTCCATTCCTCAAGGTGTCTGGCGTGTATAAACAAGTATGAATGCTGAAAGAGCACAGACACCTTTAATCTTTCTTCCAGTTCCACCCGACAGACAGCAGCAGATAGATGGACTAGATGGTCAAAGTTCAAAGCACAATGTTATGATAAAATAGTCAAACATATCAGAGTAATAGCCCAGCCAGTCCACATAAAGAAGTCATCTAGATGAGGCTTTTTAAAATTATGGGCTGTTTTTTTCCACAAAGAAAACATGTGATGCCAGAGCCTGAGATGTAAATGTAAACATAAAGGATTTCATTCCTCCTGATTGTTGTCTCTACAACAGGACAGGAAATGGATTAGAAAATGTCTAAAAGTGTTCAGTTTTTAAGGATTGGACTCTTTTCTAAAAGTGGCAATTAAAAGCTCTTAGTGAGACGAATTGTTTTTCATCCCTCATTAATGCTGATCCTCCCTTTGTTTGGAGCCGACACGGCACGTTAAGACGTCCTGAAAGTCAAACTTTATCACAAACTTTATTTCATCTCTTTTCTGGGAAATCACCCCAAGCCTCCCAAATCTAAGACAAATAAATAAAAGCCTAATTTTGGTTTTTATATGTTTAATAATGTGACTTGTGCTCCATAAAGCACACCGTGTATTCAATTCACCTTTATTTATACAACCCCTACGAGACGACGGTGTCATCTCGGGGCGCTTCACATCATATTGAGTGAACTTATTAAATAGTCTCGATAAGGAAAACCATAAGATTATATCGAATCTTGAATACAATCCCCATCCTGAGCTGCATGAGGCGACAGTGGGAAGGAAAACTCCAGTTTAATCCAGCAGTACTGTCCACATGTTTGTTTCTGTGTAACCTCAGATCAGCTGTACTTTAATACTGAATTAAATAAAGTATTTTTGATCTGATTAACATGAAGTGTGGCATCGTGATGGATCCAGACCACAACCAATGATTGCTGGGATGAGCTCCAGCCATCTGCAACCCTGACTTAGATGAAGCGGTATGGAAAATAAATGGATGTTTAAGTGTAAAATATTGCCTTATATATTCCTACTCTTCCCTATTGCCTGTAACTCACCTGTGTCATATCCACAAAGGTGTTTTTCAGGTAAAAATAACTTGAAAAGTAGTAAACGAAACCATTTTTAAACTAATTAGTTTAATTAAATGGAACAATAATAGCAAACTCGTGTTGGTTGTGATTTTAGATCATAGATATTTGCTGTTTAATACATGTTTATTACAACATATCTGCTCTTACAGATGTGTCAGGCTTTTGGTTGCATTGACTCTGGGAAAGCAGGTATCATTAAAAGAAAGCTTTTCTTGTTTCTGAGTGCTGAGTGAGTTTTCCCAGCAGAACGAGTGAAACCTGAGAGGAAAGCATGCAGGTGAAGCTGACTGGCAGCGTGAGCACAGCATTGCAATGAAGCACTGCAGGCAAGAGAAGCTGCTTTGACAGAGGAAGGAGAGGAAGATTGCAAATGCCAACAGAAGAAAAAGTGACCATATCGCACAAACAGCACACTGGCAGCTTGTATATAAGCTGGTGTAGCATGGATTGATGGCTGAGATGCTGCAAGGCTTGATTTATGTGCAACTCTGTTACAGAGGCAGAAAACATCTGTTGCCTTGCACTTTAATAAGCTGTTTCACAGAAATAGTCTTTAAAAGGTACTTTAAGGTTAGGAAAGCATCCTGAATGCAATGAAACAAATACAGTGACATCATCAAAAACCTTTTTAGTTACTGTTCACAGTTAAAAAGTCCTGGGTGATTCTTAAAGGCAAAGCAAAAAGTTCAGAAGCGTGGCGGGGTGAAAAGCAGCCGAGCTTCATTGCTCGTGTCAAAAAAAGGGCCAAACAAAAGATGTGATTACCAAAGTAAAACATTTCCAGGAGTCTGTTAATGAAGGTATCCATCACTGTGTTCTGCTGCTTTTAGTTCAGTCTCAATGCAGAGCTGCAAAATGAGCCTTACCATCTACAACAAACCGAGTCTCACCGCATGGAAACTACTGATTTATGCAACATGACCTTTCTGTATCTTTGATAAAATATTAAACTGCAATGAAATGGATGTTTATCAGCTTTTACAGTGAAAATGTGGAACACAGATGTTTCTCAGTAAATTCAAGTTTGCTTCCCTCAACTGGGAAACTGGTTATAAGGTTATAACTAAACCTCACTCAGATGGATGCAGAGTTAGGAGACACATCCCGGTGTCAGTGCCATGTTGCCTCATGTTTTATCTCTGTGCTCTATTCTAATGTTTTGTCTCATCCTTACTTGATGTCTTGATGGTTAGCCTAATTCTTGCCTGTTTGGATTTTACCTCAAATTAGTTCACATGTGACTCGGCCGTCGAGGTTCATTCATCGATTTACTAGATGTGAAGATAGCTCTTGTATACATTATGTCTCCTGGTCTTTATGAGTGGTAAGATTAGATCCTGATGATTATCTATAATCCAGAATTCACTACACAATTACTGCAGGTGATGGTAGAGGCCACAGCATGTCTGCTCAGACAGCTGAGGGACAGTTTTAACTAAAATCAGGTCATGTTCTGTGTGGACTAGTGTGGAAAGCCTCAGGACAGCTTGAGGATGCTGCATGATTATGATATGATGCAGCATCATGCATGATGCTGCATGATGTTGTAACTGAGTCTCACTTCATGCACTACACTTTCCATGGAGAAAATGAGAAAATATAGTCGTATAGGGACAGTGCAAAACCATGGCTTTATGTAAAAGAGGGTTGGGGTTAGAAAATGGATTCCAAATTAGATGCCAGTAGGAGGTCCATCAGTGAGAAACTCTGCAAAGCTCTTATAGTGCTGGGTCATTTGAAGACTATCATGATTGTTCCAAAGATTTCCCAACAGTGAGAAGGATTTAGTGCAGTAAGTCAAGACCTGCAAGATAAGTCATGCCCAATGTATTCAGGCTCGACCGCTCGAGTATAAAAGGTGTTTTTACAATAAAATGCATTAATATCTGACTTTATATTGTGAGGTAATGCAGGGTAGAATCAATATCCAGTTGTACGTAAAATGATACATCTGTGGAAGGATTTTTACTCCAGTTTGACTGGTAACAATGTGGACAATGTGGACAATGTGGACACGAGACCCTGATAACTGGCTTGATGATCATACAGTACTCTGCAACAGAAACACTCACTATTTGCATTTTCTTTACAAAAACACATTTAGCAACCTAAAATTCCCGCTGATCAAATGTCTCACAGCATGAATTAAAAGATTTTTTTATTTTTTTACACAAAGAATTTCAGACCCGACCACGCTGCTACCTGGTCCACAGCCAGGACAGATGGACACGCTTCCCACTCTGAAACACGAGAACCAAAAATAAAGCCGTGAAGGAAAACATTTCCTACCAGCAGGCACCTTTTTCACTCTTTGTAATGCTGTTTTGCTCTGAAATGCTCTGTTCACATTCTCCTCTGTGTGAGTCCCACCGAGCCTCATTCTCATATCGTCTTTCTTCTTTCCCAGCCGTCTTCCCCGGGACAGATCCACTTGTCTTTTTTCTTTTTTAAAAGGTAAAGAAAAAGATCCTCATCAGTTTTCTGCGTTTGAATCTTGTTTTTGTATCTCTGCTGAGTTTTTCAGACATGAAATTAAATTCTTCTTCTGATCAAATAAAAATAAAACACACAATAAAGAAAATAACATTGTTTTAACCAAACCAGCATCAGGCCCTCCAGCTGAGCTGGACAGTAAAATAAAAGAGAGACCACACAGTTTACACAAGAAACACCAGAAAACCTTAAAAATTAAAATTATTTAAGAAAAAGAAACTTAAATTCTTCACAGGTACAACAAAAACCCTACTTCCACAATTTGCTCCATACTGAACCACAAAAAGCTACATTCATTGCTAAATTCAAGCATTAATAATATAAAAGACCTGATTTAAAAGCTTTTTTCACTCTGCAATTATCTTTATTTCTGTTGTATCTTTTGTTAAATGATTTTTTTCTTCTTGTTTGCTAATAAAATCACCATATTATGCTCAAATACACTCATATTCCTTCATGCACACACACACACACACACACACACACACTCCTGCACATCATCATAAAGCCATGCATGTTGTTTTATTAGCTGATTTCAGTGAAACATGCTCATCACTTTGTCTGGAATCTACAGGAACTTCTTTCCTTTTTTTACTGCACAACGGGGTTTTTCAAAGTGCTTCACGGAGACATTAAAACATTAGAAAATAAAAGTTAAAACATGAAAAACATGAAATAAAGCTGACAGTAAAGAAGATTAAAGCCTTGAAAAACCTCGTCTCCATACAGGACACATGTAGTGAAAATCAGATCAGATGAAAGTGTGACTCATTACAACATAAAGAGCGCCTCAACACTTACTGTTATGTAGATGATCCATTTGTCTTTCAGGACTTCCTCCTTTCCACCTTCTCACCACATCTTACCTGAATAACATTTTATAATGCAGTTCCAGATCCAACAATACAGCAATCTTAATATAACTGTAAATAAAAACCAGAGCAACCAGTAGAGAAGCTCTCTGAGAGCTCATTTCCACCCAATGACATCGTCCTGCATGGATACACCGGATTCCTACACGGTGATGATGAATCCACTTTAGCTGTATTGTGGTAGCACATTGGTTAGCACTGCAGCTCCACAGCAAGAAGGTTGCTGGTTTGAATCTCAGCTCGGCCAGTTAGCATGGTTTCTCTCTGGCTTCCTCCCACTGCCCAAAGACATGCACGATGGTTTTCTCTGTAATGGACTGGCGAGCTGCTACCTGAATTGACTGATGCTGTATGGATGATGGATGGATCCAGAGTCATTTTCATGTCCTGCAAAACCTCTGCCCATTTCTTGTGGAGTTCCATGCATATATACTGCAAATGATCCTATCTCTGGGTTTCTGTATCACTCTCATAATATCATTTAAGTTGGATCAAAACCCATTCTCACATCATGAAAATCCCTCCTGGGCTTTTTGTGTGAAGTTGCTAACAGATGGACAGAGGAGTAAAAACCTTTCCTCTGCCACCTCATCAGCAGATGAATTACAGCACCGGTTATTTTCCTCATGAGAAAAGATGACAATTTAGTCTTTAATATAAAAAGCACTCATTCTTCATCATTCATATTCCTACAAAGATTTCATCCTCACCAACTTCTTACACCAGAACCCAACCTTTCTGTCTAATTAACTTTAATGGAGTTACAATTTGCCCTTCAACCCAATGCACATTCATCATCATCACTTTGCTTCAAATCTCACTTACACCTCACCATGATCCACCATCATCGCTACGAGGAAGCGCCACTTAGCTTCACCCTCGCTCTCCCCGGTCACCTGTTTTTGCGGTTCCTTTGGTGACTGAAACCGAGGCTGGGGTTGGTCATGGTCTATGGCTGCATTTCGGTTCCTTTTGTTTCTCTTCATCCCTCGCACGTCCCGCTCCTCCCTGCAGCTGCACCTGATGCTATCGCAGCACACCTGTCCTTCATCACAGCTCTGAATAAACCGACCAGCAGTCTGTAAAGTGTCTGATCTTGTAAACAAACTGAACTTTGACCTTATGAACTCAGCTTGGGTCAAACCGTGAGCTTATGACCCTGGGGTCTAGCATCCCTACATGGATCATGCCTGCTTCTGTATTTCACACCAGATTTGTTGTATGGCCTCACACAGCAGCTGATCATACACAAGTACAAGGGTTAAGTGTGTGTAGACGGCTGTTTGACCTAATGTGACCTGTCGCCCTGTATAACACAGCTCTTTCCTCTGCTGCTTGTATCGTCATTATGTAGTTTTAAACTTTGCTTCTTAAAGAAGTCTGGCATTTGAAATATTTCTTGCTCTTCTGGTTCATTTTTTCCTACACAAATGTTATGTAAGGTCACCAGTGCCAGGGTCTGGACAAGCACAACAATGCTACAATGATTTTGTGAGTCCTGGGTCTTTCAGATGGTTGAGCTTGTCAGAATCTTGTACATTTTATTTTGTCTCCTTTCCCGTGTTGAATAAAGGTCTCTAGTGCCTATGAGATGAGATTTCCTCCCTCTCATTTCATTCAATGCTCTTATTTTTATGCTTTAGCTACATGTTTCAAGTTATGTTTAATGTTTAAATCTGTTTTTCTAGTTCTATAGATTCCAGCTTCATGGGTCATGTTTTGCATTTTCCATGTTGCTGCTGTAATGACACCGACAAGCCAAGTCGTGTTATGGCTACAAACTCTTTAGTTAATGGTCGTGTCATTTCACACCCTTGATGGTAACAGAATGGCGACACACCCTCAAGCTTCACCCTGAAAACTAGAAATCAGTTTGATGGCATAAACAGAAACAGGAAAAGCAATAAAAGGACACGAATGACAGGAAATGCTATGAAAATGCATTGATAGGAGGTAATAAAAAAGGAATAATTTTTTTTTTAAACTTTTGCAGTGGAATATTTAAGTTATTTGAGTAAAATCACATGATAAATAAAATAAATGTAAACAAATTTAAAAACTAATACAGTTATATAATATTAATTACATGTACATCACATTGAGTTTGTACTTTATAAAAAAATGTAAAAAAAATGTAATATTTATATAATCTTTTAATTAGTACCCTATAAATACATATTTTCAATATAATTTATTTTAATATTTTTTAATGAAATACTCAAACAAAGCATTAATTCTGATTATCAACACAGTTTTATTTAGAAATGATGACAAATCACATTAACAAGAGGAAACAGTTATTTACTAACCCTCAACAGACATTTATGTTTTTAAATCACAGAATATATTGACAATTTAAAGCCACTTAAAGTTAAAAATTTAAACATTAAGTTCCTCATATGAAATAATTGACTTAACATTTATGTAACATTTACTAGAAAAATGCATCCCGATTGAATTATTTCAACGTTACAGAAACAATTTAGCATGCAAGAGAAAACGACGACCACCACTTATATGAACGCATGCTCAAACTTTCCACTATAAGTAGACAAAGTCACCATTTTCTTGAGATGTCAAGATGTTCCTACAGCAAATATTTCACCATAATTAAGCTTAAATGAGAACAGACTTCAGTTGTTCAGTCAGACCTCGCGACTGCTGCTGTACAGATGTCTCAAGCTGTGATTGCATTATAAAAAACAAACATTTTGTGTTAAAAAGGATAAATCTGCATTCGATAAGGAACATTTTACTGACGGCAAAGTGCTTTCAGTATATCATTTTCCATTCTGAGTCATGAGATGAAACTCACTTTTTCATTTTCTTTTCTTTTGGATTGCAGGAATATAATTAAATCTAAATACATTTTATAATGACTGACCTGCTATTTAACATTTAGTTTTCTTTTCATTTCTAACAGTGATGGTTTATTCCTTTTTACCTCAATGCGCTTGCTGTATTACTTAAATATATTAGTGAATAATTATCACTAAGTGATCTGTAATGCTAGCAGGACTTTACTCTCAGTGTTGAATGAACTGATTGAAACAATCTAGTTACATCTGTTTAGCAGAATGAAAATAGCATAAATATGAGGTTATAGAGTGAATCCAATAATAAAGTTTTACTTTCACTTCTATAAATGTTACAGGAGTCGGCATCTTATGGAAGAAGGCAGCTAGCTTGATGATAGTTAGCACGTCATAGTTAGCATGTAGCCTATTGTTACATCTTCTGCTCAGACCTGCATCTCTAACATTGTTGTCTTGCATAAAAGATTTAGTTAGTTGAATGAATACTTTTTAAAAAGTCAGATAAATTAGTTGTGCAGCACTATAATGATTAATATGGGTATAACTGGGCTTTAACGTGACTAACCTTCACGTCTTTCTGAACACACCTTTGCCTGTTTCTTACGCATCACTTTTTTTTCTTTAAGCTAGTCCTTTTTATTGTCTTCATTAGGTCAATGCTTCACACGTCTCGCTTTTGTTTCCAAGTAATTCAAACGTTTTGAAGTTGCATTCAGCTACTTTTTCAGTACCATTTTCCAAAGTTAGAGCCTAACTCAGCAGGGAGTACGACGTGCTGCTTCCATAAGTTTCCATTCCTTTTTCATTGCCACAGTTTGCACCTGAAACAGGGTGATTCCTGCTTCTCTGAGTGCTGTTTCACTAAGTTGTGGACTACATGTGAACATTCATGTCATGTCTTTAGGCAGTCTTTCCCTTTCTTTCATCTCTTATCTGTGACTACAGCTTTTTGAAAGCAAAAGGCTCCTATGGTGCTTTGAAGGCGTGCCTGATGGCTGGAGGTAAGTTTGGATGGTTTTCCCTTATTGGTATTGATGTAACCTGACTTTCGGTATGAGATTAGGTTATGTTAGGTGGTAATCCAGAAGCTTTTCCTCTCATTGCAAATACACAGTAGTAACTGACTTTGTATCATGCATTGGAGTATAAAACATCCAGTCTGTCCTCATCAGCCTCTTTAATTCAGACATTATAAGACAGCTAGTGAATACAAGAATGGAAAACAGGACATTTTTATTGAATATGACTAACAAAACCAGTAATTCAGTCATAACTAGGAGTAAATAAAATTGTTGTATCTGAAATAAACCTTAAGTCACCTTCAAGAACATCCTTTTTCCTAATTTATAGCCTTTCCTAATCTAGTTCACTCACATCAGCAATCTTTGGCTCTTGCTTTCAATCTTTGCTCTGTTTTTATTCTTGTTTAGGCACCACCAGCTAAAACCTGCCTGGTGACATTCCAGTCACAGCTTCTCTTCTTCAGAGCATTGCTATTCTCTATCTCACACGGATCATGAATCAGTTTGGATCGGAGGAAACGCCTGTAGGAGTCCTTTTCCATCAATGTGTAGATCATCTTCTGAGCCTCATCGAAACAAGACGGGCTGCCGTTCTCCACTTGCTGTTTTGTTTTTTCTCTTGTTACTGCGTCCAAATTGACCTGCAATGAGGAAGAGGAGGGAAAATGTTTAGGGACCACGGGCATTTTCAGAGCGCTGATCTTTAAAGCAAACAAAACGAGCTGATCGACGTTTTCCTGCATTGATGTTTTACAGGCTATTGTGGAGTTAAATAGGAAAAGCTTCATCGGGGAGAAAATATCAAAAAGAAAAGAACATTTGGAAGAAAAAAGGTGGATTTAATCAGAATTAAACCCAAAGGATGCAGATGAATAATGAGCGAGATGGCTTCCATTTCTGCTCACAATTCAACTTCAAAATGATCATCAATCACCAGACTTTGCCTTTTGATCAACAGGGCCATTAGCTGCAATATTTATGTGCATACTGATTAACAATTACTGTCAAGTGTGCACTGCAGGAGAAAGTCCAGATGCATTCGTGAAGCGTACACGTGATTCGGACTTTCAAGCATCGCTTCTGTTTTTGTCTTCCAGGTTTTTAACACATCCCGCTTTGCCTCTTTGTGCATTAAACTTTGTTGTACTTGTGTGCTAAAGCAGCCATCATTACCTCACACGGAGCGTCTGCCTCCACATAGTGCTGGTAGATCTCCTTGGCTGTGCTGGACAGCTTGGACACTGGAGTCTTCTTGTAGTCCTCGCATGCAACCCAGAAGTCCATGTTCTCCTGGCTGAACTCAGACCTCAGGAAGCTGGTGAAGACCGCACGACCAGCTGAAAGACCAAACAAAAAGATGTTTCTGAACAGACTCATTCATGTTGCTTTGCACGTGTACCAGCATGAAATAAACCCTCATGTGGTTTATTTGTGTTGTATGAAGATAATCCCAGCTTCAGGAAAGATGGGGTTTTAATGTTAGAATGACAAAAATAAGCAGAAAAATGAGATTTTGTCACCATAATTCTTGTGATGAATAAAACTAGTCCAACTTCAGCAACAAATGTCTGTCCCAAATAGCTTTTATTTACACATGAAGCTTTTTAAATCTGGGTGAAGACACTGGGAGATAATTGGTTTTCAATTCCAAGCTTTTGAGAAAAGTTTTGAAATGGATTTGATTGTTTTTATGGAAGTAGATTCACAGATTTTAAATGTATTAGCCTAAACATTTTCCAAACTCTCAACCATTGTCTGACATCTTTAGGCTTTTATTAGTTTCTCAAAGCTTTCAGCCCTGAACCAATGACTGATGGAAGAAACAGGAAGTCTTGACCCAGGCTTGTGTTTACTGTCATACAGATATGTGCCGGCTATCCCAGAGGCTACTCTGATGCCAGACTGATAATGAAGCACAAAACAAGTAGATCTGAGCCTTTACAAAAACTCTTAATTTAACAGAGCCGGCTGCATTGGTCCAAAGTCAATGCCTGCGAGGCGACAAAAGCAGAGGGAAGACATGACGATGCTAGAGGTCGGAGGATGAGTTTGTGGGTCAGAATTCAGCTGGTTCTCGCAAGGCCGTTGCTCCCTTTTTTTTAATCCACACAAACTCACAGGGTTTAATCTCAGAGGACTCACACACATTCACAAACACACACATTCACAAACACACACAGACAGAAACACACATTCACAAACACACACAGGCAGAAACACACATTCACAAACACACACAGACAGAAACACACATTCACAAACACACACAGGCAGAAACACACATTCACAAACACACACA